>JARJHM010001167.1:0-59313 GCA_033356055.1 Carex pumila | reverse complement strand
GAAGGCAGTAGTTGAAATCGATAAACAAGTCAGTAACAAGCGGTTGATACATGAGTCAGACATGGATCAGGTTCCATACCTTGGATACATTATGCATGACAGCATGAGGTACTCCAACTATACTCTGGTGTCCCACTTCTTGTCCCTCATGAGTCACGCGAAGATGTCACCATTGGAGGCTACGACATCCCACCAAGAATGATGTTGTTAGTGAATGTGTGTCAGATCCACAGAGATCCCGTCATATGGGAGGAATATGAGAAATTTATTTCGGAGAGATTTGAAAACATGAAGGCTGAGGGTAATTTTATGATACCATTCGGGATGGACAGGAGAAAGTGTTCGGGAGAAGGCTCGCTATGCGAGAAGTTGGGTTGATATTAGGAATTATGATTCAATGTTTCAACTGGGAAAGAACAACAAATGAACTCAACAACTTAATTGAAGGTTCCGATCTCACCCTGCCCAAAGTCATTCCACTCGAAGCAATGTATTAGCCTCGAGAAGCCATGATGAAGGTTCTTTCTGGATTATGAACTCATTGACTTAACTGTCGATTCGAATTGCTCAACATGATATCTATACTAAAATATGCTTAGGAATGAAATTTTATAATTTTTGAAAAAAATTACTATTTTTTAAGATAGCCACAAAATCATCGTTTTTATACCAGCTTCTTCAACTTTTGACAACCTTTTGCGAAGTACGTCAACCCCATATCAGAGTCTCCAACATAATCTAGATACCTATAGGTAATATAGTGCTATATTCACCTATATACCCAAGCCCCATATCCGATAACCTACCAAGTCTTACTGAGAATGCCAAATGTTCAAGCTTGGCGCAACCTCTCAACAATGCACATAAGCCTTTGTCGAGGGGTAACTCAATTTCCTCACGGAATTGAACAAATTGTGTGAATATATCATTGTATCAATTGGATAAATCCATGTCCCTATATACGTATCACTATGGATCACTCATTACTAAAAAATATAAATTGAAAAAAAATATGTCGTCAATATTTTTAATTGATATATGTTGCCAACCATTATAATTGAAATATGTCATAAATAATTTTAATCGAAATATGTTGTTAGCAACCAATATAAATTAAATATCAGATTAAAAATATAACATAAATAATTTTCTCATATAACATAAAAAAATATGTTGTTAGCAACCTCTCAACAATGCACACAAGGCTTTGTCGAGGGGTAACTCAGTGATATGTTTCTCATGGTCAAGTAAGACGAGGCGGAAGTCACGGAGCTTGGAGCTGTGTTAGCCAAAGGCCTCCAGGGCATCATTAGAGATGTCAAAGACATAGCAATATACTTGAGCTTGAGGCAGTTACGAGCTCCTAAAATCAACCCAGCTTGGCAAACACCACTTTGCTCATGCAAGCATGGTTCCTCGTCCCCGCTCTCTATTCTTAGCCGATGAAAGTTGCTTGCATCCCTTTTCCACCACTTGAAGCCCTTTATCCCTAATGATGTTTCACACCTGAAAAAAAAATCAAACTTTTGGAATTATGTATGCTAAAGCATTAATCTAATTGATTACGTACACAAGGGTGCAGTGACTGCTTGCCTGGTTACATGAGTAGAAACTTACAACTACTACTAATAATTGCATATGCTGGGATAAATCACACTCAAATAATAAAAGAATGTACTAGCCGGTACTAGCACACATGTTGGCAATAAATTGCGTGTACCTTTAGAACTTCAGGGTTATAGCACTTCGTTATTAGCTATCAAAAGTCCTTTGTATTGAGATAAGTGTGACGCAAATCCAGCTTCTTCAATGAAGAGCAGCGATGATAGACTATCAACACCATATTCGTATCCATAAATTGAAGACTCATTATTGAGAGTAGCCTTGGTAGAAACACAACTCTATTGTATTTTCTTGTCTCCTCTGTCTTATTGAAGGACCCACCACCAAATTCTTCTAAGTTGGATGCTGATTTTCAAAAAATTTCCAAGAGAGCGAGATTGCACTCACTTAACTTCAAAGAAACAAGGCTTTTGCAATTGCAGACTAGTAACTCAAGGTGTTCTTTGGAGATTATGAGCTCCGTCTGGTAAAATTTCAGGTGTGTAAGCACTGTGTTGTTGGTGGCTAGAAATTTAAGTCATTCTCCCTTTTCAGGGGAATCAATTTTACTTTCTTTTACAGACAGAGTTTGAAGACATCTGCTCATGCAATAGAAAATTAAATTAGATGGTTATATCTAATTCAATGAATGAAAATAAATATTTCATTAGTTAACGTCATGTTGATGAAAATTAAATTAGATGGTTATATATTTCTTGAATAAAAGTAGAGGGAATATTTCTTGAATAAAAGTGGTGGAAACCCCACCAATAAGGACTAGTACCAACTCAATTGTCAGTTTTTACAAACGCTGAACTGGGTTAACGTTCTTTACAAAACAGACTATGTGTGGAATGATAATACATGCACATGTTAATTAAGAATAAATTACAACAAATAAAGGAGGTACCTGCAATTGCGAGCGATAATTTTAAGCCCATCGGTAGAAAAACCAAAGCAACATTGGAGCTTAAGTGACCGAATGACATTGCATCTGGCTTTAACCAGTAGCCCTATATCGTCATTGGTTATCATCATATTCCTTAAATTCAATTCATTCACGAAATTGAACAAATTGTGTGATTATATCATTGTATCAATTGGATAAATCCATGTCCCTATATACGTATCACTATGGATCACTCATTACTAAAAAAAAAAAAATATATATGTCGTCAATATTTTTAATTGATATATGTTGTCAACCATTGTAATTGAAATATGTCGTCAGTAATTTTAATCGAAATATTTTGTTAGCAACCAATATAAATTAAATATCATATTAAAAATATAACATAAATAACTTTCTCATATAACATAAAAAAAAATGTTGTTAGCAACCTCCCAACAATGCACATAAGCCTTTGTCGAGGGGGTAATTCAGTGATATGTTTCTCATAGTCAAGTAAGACGAGGCGGAAATCATAGAGCTTGGAGTTGTGTTGGCCAAAGGCCTTCAGGGCATCATTAGAGATGTCAGAGACATAGCTATATACTCGAGCTTGAGGCAGTTACGAGCTATTGAAATCAACCCAGCTTGGGAAACACTACTCGCTCATGCAAGCATGGTTCCTCGTCTCCGCTCTCTATTCTTAGTCGGTGAAGTTGCTTGCATCCCTTTTCCACCACTTGAAGCCCTTTATTCCTAATGATGTTTTGCACCTAAAAAAAAAAAATCAAAACTTTTGGAGTTATGATATGCTAAAGCAATTAATCTAATTAATAACGTATACAAGGGTGCAGTGACTGCTTGCTTGGTTAAATGAGTAGAAACTTACAACTACTCCTAATAATTGCTTATGCTGGGATAAATCACACTCAAATAGTGAAAAAATGTACTAGCTGGTACTAACACACATGTTGGCAATAAATTGTGTGTACCTTTAGAACTTCAAGGTTATAGCACTTCGTTATGAGCTATCAAAAGTCCTTTGTATTGAGATAAGTGTGACGCAAATCCAGCTTTTTCAATGAAGAGCAGTGATGATAGACTATCAACACCATATTCGTATCCATAAATTGAAAACTCATTATTGAGAGTAGCATTGGTAGAAACACAACTCTATTGTATTTTTTTGTCTCCTCTGTCTTATCGAAGGACCCACCACCAAATTCTTCCAAATTGGATGCTGATTTTCAAAAAATTTCCAAGAGAGCGAGGTTGCAATCACTTAACTTCAAAGAAACATGGCTTTTGCAATTGCAGACTAGTAACTCAATGTGTTCTTCAGAGATTATGAGCTCCGTCTGGTAAAATTTCAAGTGTGTAAGCAATGTGTTGTTGGTCACTAGAACTTTAAGTCATTGTCCCTTTTAGGGGAATCAATCTTACTTTCTTTTATAGACAGAATCTGAAGGCATCTGCTCAAGCAATAGAAAATTAAATTATATGGTCATATCTAATTAAATGAATGAAAATAAATATTTCGTTAGTTGACGTCGTATTGATGAAGATTAAATTAGATGGTTATATATTTTTTGAATAAAAGTAGAGGGAATATTTTTTGAATAAAAGTGGTGGAAACCCTACCGATTTCTATTGAACATAAATCACACCAATAATGACTAATACTAACCCTATTGTCAGTTTTTACAAACGTTGAATTAGGTTAACATTATTTACAAAACAAACTATGTGAAAAATGATAGAAGATTATGTGAAAAGTGATAATACATGCACATATTAATTAATAATAAATTACAACAAATAAATGAGGTACCTGCAATTGCAAGTGATAATTTTAAGCCCATCGGTAGAAAAAACAAAACAATATTGAAGCTTAAGTGACTGAATGGCATTGCGTCTGGCCTTAACCAGTAGTCTTATATCGTCATTGGTTATCATGATATTCCTTAAATTCAATTCCCTCACAGAATTGAACAAATTGTGTGATTATATCATTGTATCAATTGGATAAATCCATGTCCCTATATACGTATCACTATGAATCCCTCACTACTAAAAAAAAAATTGAAAAAAATATGTCGTCAATATTTTTAATTGATATATGTTGTCAACAATTGTAATTGAAATATGTTGTCTGTAATTTTAATGGAAATATGTTGTTAGCAACTAGTATAAATTAAATATCAAATTAAAAATATAACATAAATAACTTTTTTATTTTTTGACCTGAACACACCAGTTGGCCTAATTGTTGTTTGTCAGTAAATGGGATTACACGTAAGTCAATAAATTTGTAGCACCAAATGCGGGACAATGTGCCAATCAAAAGTTTGAATGTAAGTTGCATGTAATCTTATCTGAACTTCTTAGGAGAAAAAACATAACAGATGACATCCTAATATTACGCTATATAATCTAATTTATTTACGAAATTTTTTTTATGACCTGCCTTGAGTCTTGATTATTTCTTATTTACATCTTATGTAAACTCTAGTTACATCAATGATTTAAATAGCGTTTATCGCGTCATAGCGGCGCTATTTGAATATAGCGCCATAGTTTTTATGAGAGCAAAACGCTATAGCGGCTCTATTTAGAACATTGAGTTACATAATTAAAAAATCTTAATTTATCTTTTATATATTAGGAATTATAACTCTATAGTGAACTCTAATTACTAGATCTCTTATCATTATATTATCATTCAATTCTTGTAAATTTATGAGACCAGATGCCACTAACTATCTGAAATTCATAATATAAAAATAGAAGTCCGACAAATGAGATAATTCCTACATAAATAAATCATCTAATTGAAGAAATAGTAATAGCAATTGTTACATTTCTAATTTTTGCACATCTAATTAAATTCAATTTCAAATAAAATATGTATTTTTTTTTTCTAATTTATCAATTCACCGAGTGCAAATCTCCACTCTTCAAAGTTTATTCTGAGAGCAAATCGAAAAAACTCCATTATACTTTTTAAAAGTTTGTTTTTGAAATTTTTTATAGTACCAAGCAGTTTGATTAATTTCATTCCACACTACTCAATTTGGGTTTTTTTAAAAATAGAATTCCTTTTAAATCTTTTAACAGAACAAGCACGCTGTGCGGATTTTTTTAAAAAATAGCCTCCACCGATCTTAGGGATCAGTGGAGCAAGAAAATCAAAACCTATACCGATTATAGGGATCGGTGGAGTAATTTTTCTCAAAACTACACAAGTTATTTAGTGTTTAAATTAGTATTTCGTGAGAAAATGACTCCACCAATCTAGAGATCAATGTAGGTTTTGATTTTCTTGCTCCACCAATTCTTAGGATCAGTGCAGCTATTTTTCTAAAATTCCAACACTGCTGGTACTGGTGAAAGATTTAAAAAGGATTTCTATTTTGAAAAGAAAATCCTCAATTTGTATGAATTAATTGGTTGAAAAATTTTATTGGACTTCACCAAGAAAACAATTTGGTTATCAAGTTGATTATTTTATTTTAAAAGAACTATGAATAATTCCTCTCAAAAATTTTCAATTTGATGAACTGACTGAAATTTTTTATTGAATTTTGCATGAAGGAATTTTATTGTCAAGTTTCTTGATTTTAGAGAACTTCTTGGGACTTGAATACACCATACACAAAATACCCCCACAGAATACTAATTACAAATGCAGCAATTTTGGGAACCAACTAAAAGTTCGTGAATTAGATCTACTGGTACTGCAACAATAATTAATAGGGGAATATTAATTTATATAAGTACCAAAACTCACTGCAAAAGAACAAAATGTTATCACATTGCCATCTAACCATTACGAATAATCCATGAACAAAAACATACTCTCTAAACAAACAGAAATACCAAGAGTTCTACCAGAGAGAACCAACAACAAAATTCAACATTTTAAAACACACCACAAAATTAAGCAGCAGCAGTTGCCGCGGCATTAGATGCAGCGAGCCTCTTCCTAGCCTCCTCAATAATACTCAACTTAATACCCTTACCCTTAGGAAGAGAAATCCATGGCTTGGTACCCTTACCAATGGTGAACACATTCCCCAGACGGGTGGCGAACTCATGTCCGGTGGAATCCTGCACGTGGATAGTTTCAAAAGATCCCTTCTGCTTCTCACGGTTCTTGATGACTCCAACCCGACCCGTGTTACGCCCACCTGTTACCATCACGACATTACCCACGTCGAATTTGATGAAATCGACAATCTTTTGGGTTTCTAGGTCGAGCTTGATGGTGTCGTTTGCTTTGATAAGCGGATCCGGGTAGCGGATCGTGCGCCCATCATAGGTGCTCAGGTATGGGATGCCCTTCTGGCCAAACTGCACAGACCTCACCTTGCACAGCTTGAACTGTAAAAAGGAGAGAAATATTAGACCAAGTTCTATTTCTAACAATAAATTTACTTCATTTTACAAACCTTTCACAAAATCATTCCTAGTTACAAACTTGAATAACAGTATATGTGTGAGTCTCTATCCTCTGAGATTCATGCAGAGAGGATTCAAACAATCTGGAATATATTTTACAAACCTTTCACAAAAATCATTCCTAGTTACAAACTTGAATAGCAGTATACACGTGAATAGTCTGGATTTTGCACAGATCGACTCAAAAGGTTTTGAGATTTCTCAGATGATGTGAATTCAGTAAACATTCAGGTGACTATTCCAATATATAACTCATTTAGAAAAATAAATACCTAAAGGTTATTACTGCTGCAAAGTTCAGAAAAAAGAGAGATTACCTTGGCCTCTTCATCCTTGATGGAGTGGAGACGGAAGCGGCCCTTGGTGTCATAGAGAAGCCTGAAATTCTCAGTGGTCTTAGGGATCGACACGACATCTGTTTCACAACACAATTCACAGTTCAGATATCAATAAATCAAGAGATAACTATTGTAATTAAACTGAAATTGAAGGGTAATATTGGGATGTGCATACGTACCCATGAAACCGGCAGGGTATGTCTTGTCAGTTCTGACCTTGTTGTCAACCATAACATGGCGTTGCATGAGAATGGCGATCACCTCACGGTAAGTCAAAGCATACTTCAACCTGTTCCTTAAGATAAGGATCAGAGGAAGGCACTCTCTTGCCTTATGGGGACCAGATGACGGTTTTGGGGCCTACCAAAAATAACAGCATCAGTTAATTCCATTAAAAATGCTTTGGATTATTAGTTAAAATGAATATATTTAAGAAATGAACTTACAAATGCACCGCCAAGTTTGTCAAGCATCCAATGCTTGGGGGCATTAAGCCTCTTCAAGTGCTTCTTCAATCCTCTAGCCTGTATAGCAATCCATGACAAAAATTAGGCATTGCTTGAATCAAACAAATGCTAAGTCTGACTTGTTACAAATTGAACAGCTAATTTAGGATTGAATTAACAAGAACTGCAAATTAGTCCTGATTAACTGGTAGCAAATTTCCTCTCAGATGAGCACAAATTCCTTAAACCTCTGATTATTACAGAACATTTTTACCAAGAACTTGATTAGAAATAGTATCAACAGTAATAATCCCTCATATACAAATCTCAAAATGCGTAAAATTATGAAAGCTAATCTCTTATTTATCCAAGGTAAACTAAAACAATGACCAAATCCCTAAAACATACAGAGTTGCTCGTCAAGAATAAGAAATAATCGATAATAACACTACAACAATACTGGATCTACCTAATCTAAGACGATATTATCTAAAGGAATCAAATGCTCTAACGAAAACAAGCAAAGGTAATCAGTAAAGAAAATGATGCAAATCTAACGAGAAAACAGTGGAAAAAACAAAGAATGAAACAAGGTGATAGATCGAACCATGCTTCTGGTTTTCTTTTCTTCTCCCCTCCTCTCTCTTTCTCTCGCTCGCGCGCCGCTCTGCAGAAAGGAAGACAAACCCTAGCTGCGCGCAAGGGTTTATAAAGCCACAGCTAGGCCTTCATCTCAAACTCGGCCCATACAAAAGTTAGAGATAAAAGCCCATAAGAGAATTAGAGAAAAAGCCCGAAAATATTAATTCTATCCGTTTCTGAAGAAAAAAAGCCCAAATCGGCTCGAACTTTCGGAGCATCTTAGACCGGTTTATATTTGTTTTAGCTAATTCGACCCGGCTCGAAACAAAATCATCGTAGCCCATTTCCTGCTCAAACTCGATTCTAATCATCACAGACCGGTTTATATTTTATTACTTTTCAGCCATATTAGGGGTTGCGTTGAAGATATGGATTTTTGCGTAATTTGGAACAAACGCAACCCAATTTCAAAACTTTAGTATGAAAATGAATGTCTACAAATAATATACTTAATTTAGAGCATATGCATCTCTGATATTAAGAGAGTTTCTAATATGATGTAACTAGGGATGTTCACTGGGTTCGGTTTAATTAGTTTTGAACCGAATCGAATTAGTTTGGATCAAACAGTTCAATTCGGTTTGCTTTTTAAAATCGAATTATAACTTCGGATTAGTTCGGTTTGGAAATTTTCAAAACCAAAATAATCGAACCCACCGAACTTTTATATATTATGAATTTGGTCCAAACCGTCCTGATTTATTTCTTAATCAATTGCTTTAAATACTTCATTTATTTCTTAATATTCTAATTTATTTATTAATAGTGGTTTATTTCTCAATTTACTTCAGTCATTATAAATCAATTGTTTTAAATTAAAAAATTAATATATTTTGGTTTGAACCGAACAAACTGACATAAAACTTTGATTTAGTTCAGTTCGGTTGCAATGCTAAATCGGTTTGATTTAGTTCAGTTCTATTTTTGAAACCGAATTATAACTTCGGTTTGCCTAGTTCAGTTTGATTTCAACTAAACCGAACTAATGAACACCTCTAGATATGACAATTTTTAATATAGTTTCAAGAATGTGGAAGAGTTTGTTCTTTATAAACTATGCATGATAGTTTCTTATTAAGAAACTGTGGTTAGCATGACTAGTTTAAATTATTCTTTTTTTTTTAATTTATTGCTGACGTAGTTTAATAAAAACTCCAAAATTGATTTTTAGAGATTTGATATTATTTTTGTGCATTGTTAATTGATATTAGAGAAGGAGGTTTTACACTGGCACACATGCTTCCCCAGTAAAATTCAATAAACTCGGTTATGTTGAACAGATATGTAGCACCTCTCTCTTAATTAGGAGCTTAATTAAGAGTGTCAAAATATCGAAATTTACTGCTCCAATCAAAATGGTGTACTGGGTATTACTATTATCAATAAAAAAAAACTCTATTATTATTATCATTGTTTTACATAAACAGACATTTGTCAGCTAACAATTGTATTAGAATAAAAAAGTTCGTACAACATGCCTATAATATAAGCATGGCGAAGAAAGAATTCTGCTAAAGAGAGAGTTACGCACAGAACTCCAGCAAGCTTACATTTCTATAGTGTTACTTATAAATCATTTCTTATTTTTTAGGGAAATTTATTTTTATGCCACTCCAAAACTTTGAAATTATGGAATTGCCACCCTAAAACTCCAAATTAGATTTTTGCCACTCCAAAATCACTGAAATTATGAAACTGCCCTGTTTATACAGCTGATATACTTATTTAATTAAAATTATTTTGAAAAGTGTTGTATAAAAAACGTATTTTTGTATTTTCAATTTTACCCTTCCAGAGAAAATATGAAATTAGTTAAACCTTCACTCTATTGTCTCCTTCCCGTACCCTAGCACCCTTCTTCTGTTTCTCTCGTTCTCTCCTTTTCTCTTGCTGAGCACAACAACGAAGGTGGAAAACCTCGTTGAGCACCCCACCACGGAGCCTCCCTCCTCCGCCCACTTGTCTCTCCTCCGTTCCGCCGTCGCTGAGCAAAACCTACTTGACTAAACGCTGGTTGTACCCCCAAATCAATAAATCAATCAATCCCAATTCGCATCTTCCAAGCCAAGGCTGCCACTCAATAATCGATCGGATCCTGAGGTGCCAGTGGTAGAGAGTTCTAATTTCAACTAAGCCTGCCAAGGTACTTCACAAACTAACTTTTGTCTTTAATGCAATTTACTATGTTATTTAATTTCAACGAGGTTTGAATGCAAGAAGTGATCTTTAGTTATAGACACTTCAACTACAAAAAAGAGGAATGACTATTTCACTAGATATATATATAGCATTTCTTTGCACAAGTAAACAATATTACCTTTCCTAATTATAGAAAATTTATTTATTTTGATTGTACTTCTAACAGTAAGTTAAGTACCCACCTAATTAAGCTGATGCTGCTTTATCCCATGATGACTCCAACCCAAAGTCACATTTTCTCTTCTTATGTTTCAGATTTTTTTTTTAAAAAAAAGGCCGCTAAAAGCCACATTTCCCATATGATTGTTTAATTTTAGTAGGCAAAATGAAACAATAGGGTTCAAATCATTGTTTGGCTCGTAATAGGTATGCTCTAGGGAGGACATTGGAGGTGTGAATAAGATGGACAAGTCATGGATTTCTAGTGGGTAAGATTTCTATTTCATTTTGAATTAATGTTGCATGATTTCTATTTCAATTTGAATGGATGTTGAATTAGTGCGTAATCTAACATTATCTCTACAATTCTTTATAGGTGTGATCCAGATACTACATTTAGGATAGAGGTTAAGATTGAAGCTTTCGTCAATAAGCAAATTGACGGTCGAAAGGATTATGTCAAAGGAAAGACATTAAAATAGGTGGTGGATTCGGATAGATTTTCTTTGTGTGATTTGAGGAGTGACTTATTTGACGATCTATGTTGGGGGAGTTGTCAAACAACAAAGATATGGATGTTTGACAAGCCTGATGGTAGAGAAGTGGAATTAGTGTCTGAGTTACAAATACCGGAGATGTTTAAGATGTTCCAAAATGAAAGAAAAATCTCACTTCTCGTAGTAGTTTGTGATTTGGATGGAAGCTCGAAATGTAGTGGTACAAATTTCACTTATCCATGCACTCCATCCCAACTATCACCAACCATAGAACTTGGTAGTCAAACTCATATAGGGAGCTCCCAAGGATGTAATATATCTGGTCAACCTGATGAATCTGATAACCTTGACGAATATGTGGGATTCAATGAGGAGGGCTTGTATAGTTCCGATGTTGAGAGTGTTAACCATGCTATTGAGGGGGTACATGTTGACCCAGAGGAGGATAACGTGGACGAGGAGCCAACGGTAGAGGCTGTTGGTTATAATATGCACGAGGAGCCAGTTGTAGATGATATTGTGCAGTGCGAACCTATCATTGTGTTTGACCCTGAAAATCCTAAAAGAGAGGTGAATGCGTTATTTCCTGATGTCAATGTCTTCAGAAAAGCATTAAGGCATTTTTCCATTCAAAATGAGTTTGAAGTCGATACAGTGAAGTCGGACAAGAAAAGGTTCATAGGAAGGTGCAAAGCTCCTGATTGTCCTTGGAGAATTCGTGCTTCTATACTCCAAGATAACAAAACCTTCATGATATGCATGCAAAATTTAGGTATATTTACGTGTAATTCAAATTTCTAATGTAACGTGTAATGATAAATTTGAATTTTTATAACTACAGGTGAAGTTATTACCAGCTGAGCATACATGTCCATCCATTGCCATGGTTGACAGGAAGATGGCTTCTAAGTCTTGGGTTTCTGATAGGGTGGGCGATTGGTTACGAAAGCACCCCTCGGCTGGAGCAAAGGAAGTAAAGAATAAGTTAGAGGATGAGTTCCATCTCAAGGTGACTTATAGCAAAGCTTGGTCAGGAAGGCAAGCTGCTTTTGATCAAATCCACGGGTCGTGGGAGGAGAGCTTCCAATTGCTATACAATTTTAAGGCGGAGTTGGAGAAAAGATGTCTCGGTAGCGTTGTTGAGATAGATTGCAAAAGTGATGGCAATAAGATGTTTTTTAACAAGATTTTTGTGGCTCTAAAGCCTTGCATAGACGGGTTTCTACAAGGTTGTAGACCATATTTAGGGGTTGATTCAACTCATTTGACGGGCAAGTGGAAGGGACAACTAGTAGCTGCTGCAGGTATTGATGGGCATAATTGGTTGTTCCTAGTTGCATACGGAGTTTTTGATACAGAAACAACAGAGAATTGGACGTGGTTTATGAGTCAATTGAGGAATGCAATAGGAACTCCGCCAGGGTTGGCTATCTCTTCGGATGCATGCAAGGGATTAGCAGCTGCTGTTGCAAGTGTATTTCCCAATTCAGAGCATAGGGAATGCATGAGGCATCTGATGGAAAACTTCAAAAAAAGGTACCATGGTGATGTCTTTACTACTCATATGTGGCCTGCAGCGAAGGCATACACCATAGAAAAGTACCAGCACCATTTGAGTGAGATTAAGAAAGTATCATCCGAGGCTATTGCATATCTTGAAAAGAATCACAAGCAACTATGGTGTAGAAGTAGGTTTTCGGAGATATCAAAGTGTGACTATGTCAACAGTAACATATCAGAGAACTTCAATAGTTGGATAAAAGACTTGAAATATTTGTTAGTTTGTAATAATCTAGAAGTCAATAATACGATAATTTATTATAAAGCTTTGTTCATGAATTGGATGATTAATATCATTTTGTTGCCTTGAGTATTACTGCATTTATGGATCATTTCGAGTTCATGACTGAAATTGTGAAACTTCATAATATAGATGATATATACTCTTAATCTTAAAAGGTCACTGACCAAGGTAATTAGCAGGAACACTAATTACCACTATAAGGTTAGTATGTGGATTAAAAGATGATTAAGTTTTACAAACCACCTGACACGAGATATCATTTTAATCACATAGATACATGTTCTAGGAACATGATATTTGACAGACCTCAAATGAAACATTAAATAGAATTGTGTTCATGTCATTTATGTTTTCATTCAGTGTCATGTTCTAAAGTATGAGGTATTTATCATTCCCACTGAGAAATATGTATGTGTGATTGTTATCCACCGCTGTCCGTAAAAAGCAGTCATAACGGTAGCTTTTCCATATGTATAGCTTAGCTGAGGAAGTGATAATTTACCAAAAATACTATTTGTCCCTCGTATTTTATACGAGCTATAACATCACTGGGCCCCTCGGTAGAGTAAGATTATCAGCGCGGTATGATTACAAGAGTAATCATATTTGATAATCTGCTCAAGATCAAGAAAAGATTAAGTTTACAAGGATGACACATATCTACCTTGAAACTAATCTGATAGCTATGAGACAGAAGAACAGACACAAGTAAATTGTTTACTGGATCGTGATATTGTACATTACAACATCACCTGTTTGTTGTGTTTTTGCATAATTCGTGCAAAATCGAATCGATTTTTCTCTCTTTCTCGGTTTCTCTCCCAAATAGTGTTTCGGTTAAGAAAAGAAAATTATACGTAGTTGACGTATAATCTTGCGGGTTGCTGTGGAGTATATTTATGGGACCGATGAATAGTGTTTTACCAAATTTCACGGTATGTCAGTTTTGCTCATTTGATGAAACTGAGTAACCGAAAATTCGTGTTTACGGGTTTTCGTCTTTTCCCCGTGAATAGTGTTTTTGCATAATTCTGCGGTTTACGGTATTTCTGGCAGAAGAAATAAATCGCTCTCTGGTTAGTCCTGGTGGATAACCGATAGAGGCATCAGACGTCTGATGCTCCGAGACGAGTCGATTCCTTCCGTGATGTAGCTCTACACGCTCGGTCTGCATTCCAACTGTGATTTGGAAACAAGGTATAAATATGTTATATTAATCTATTTAATTGGTAAGTAGATTAAAGTTTTAGAAATCAATCATGGAGTAGATCTGTAAAAGGATTAAATTGGGTTTTGATGCCAAAGGAATACTGAAGGTGGACCGCCTTGGAAAGTTTTCTGACATACTCCGTTTAATCCTGACCTTAAGTTGGCCGTAGAAATTTTTGTTCTACGGTCATTCCGCACCTTAAGCCTAAACGAGTTTTGATTACCGCGAAACCCCAAAAGTGGTATCCGAAACCCAACAAGATCTGCATATCGTTGATCTCGTTGATCAGATAATGCAACGTTTAATGGTGACATTTGACAAAAGGAGGCGTGTTGGTGCCAAACTCCAAGGTGTGATCCTTCCAAACATTATCAAGCAATTGAATGCAAAAAGTAGAAATGTCGGGAAGGTGAGCATTAATAGAGGTGGTGATAAGTGTGCAGAAGTGAGTGGAATGGACTCAGATGGCAATGCTTGGAGGCATGCGGTGGAGTTGGATAGACAAGAGTGCACATGTAGAGAGTGGCAAATCAATGGGCAACCATGCATTCATGCCATTGCATTTATTTGCTCACTTAAAGGAGCCCGTCTTGAGAATTATGTTCACAACTACTATTCGCTTCACAGATTTAGAGTCACATATGCTGGTGTGATCAGACCCATGACCGACAAATCACTTTGGCCTAAAC
This sequence comes from Carex pumila, assembly GCA_033356055.1. NCBI lineage: Eukaryota > Viridiplantae > Streptophyta > Magnoliopsida > Poales > Cyperaceae > Carex > Carex pumila. Next base: position 44,377 of record JARJHM010001167.1, on the reverse strand, counting down.
ATGATCCGGGGTTCGAGGTTAATGCACCTACGACGAACAGACTGCCCGGTAGGCCTAGAAAAGAAATGATCCGTGGTTGTCTTGAGAACAAGTTCAAAAAACAACACCAATGCAAGAGATGCAAGCAGTATGATCACCAACAAAGAACATGCAAAGCTCCACTTCCATGCACAGTATATACCTAGATCTATACAGATTCCGGCCTAACAATAATCAATTTTACTATTAGTTAGAACAAAAAGCAAAAAAAAAAGGAATATACATCATTAAAGGTGAATCAAGACAATACACATCTCCCAAATTAAATGTAAGTACAAGTAGCACCAATAATCCATTTTAATCACCCCACCCTTAGCCTGTCAACCTAAAAATTTAATTGTTCTTTGGTTTTCTTTAAAGAAATTCTCTCGAATTCCTTTCCCGATCGGCATAATCATATTCCATTCCAAATTCAAGTGCAAGTGCCTCCATATCATCTTTTATTTCCCATCCATTCTTCGTACGAGCCTCCCAGCTGGTATCCATGCGTCTCGGTTGGGTACCACACCTCTCTAGTTTTTGCAACTTCAGCATAATTCACTATGGATGTCTCGAGGGAATGAGATGATGCAAACATAATTGATTCATCATAAATCTTTGCTCGAAGATCGATTTTGGATTTTGGAGTCTTTGAAAACAATATCTCTATAAGGTTCTTCATGCACCCCTTGTTTTATGGGTTGGACTTGCCATCATACCGATATCGAAAATTCTCGTATGTTCTCTATACAAGAAAATAACTATTATTAGAGCTTTGCACTCACTAATTTATTACCTTTAGTACCATGTAATGAAATATTTAGTTTATATAATTATTGCTGCTATTTTTCTTATATTCTTATACCACTGGCACCTTCACCATCACCTGATGGTTAAGTAATATTAAGCTACTATGTATCAATTATTTGGCTCTACTGAAATGGCCCCGGTGAAAGAATTTTGGTAAAATGAATTTGGTAATTGGTTTCAGCACAATTGGATTTTGCACCTGCTTTGGTTAGGCAACTTCTTTTTTCAGAAATTAAATTCTAGAACAACCTTTCCCTTTTACAACTCTAATCATCTTATATTGACATAAAAGAGGCACCAAAATTATGATTAGCATGACATAGAGACCAAAGTACCTACAGATCTGTTAGAAGTCATCTTGTGCAAAGAAATGCTCCCATCAGCTTAATTAGGTGGGCACTTAATTTACTGTTAGAAGTGGGATCAAAATAAATAAATTTTCCTAAATCTATGAGTGAAGAAATGGTAATTAAATTCAGTGTCTTGTATTGGAAACAAATAATTGAAACCAAATGGTTCCATAATTAGGACCCGACCTTTCCCAAAAGTTAGTTTGTGAAGTACCTCGGCAGGCTTAGTTGAAATTAGAACTCTCTACCACTGGCACCTCAGGATCCAATCGATTATTGAGTGGTAGCCTTGGTTTGGAAGATGAAAATTGGGATTGATTGATTTATTGATTTGGGGGTACAGCCAGCGTCTAGTCAATTAGGTTTTGCTCAGCGACGGCAAAACGGAGGAGAGACAGGCGGGCAGAGGAGGGAGGCTCCATGGCGGGGTGCTCAACGAGGGTTTCCACCTTCGTTGTTGTGCTCAGCGAGAGAAAAGGAGAGAGCGAGAGAAACAGAAGAAGGGTGCTAAGGTACAGGAAGGAGACGATATAATGAAGGTTTAACTAATTTCATATTTTTTATGGAAGGGTAAAATTGGAAATACATAAATACGTTTTTTATACAACACTTTTCAAAATAATTTTAATTAAATAAGTATATCAGCTGTATAAACAGGGCAGTTTCATAATTTCAGTGATTTTGAAGTGGCAAAAATCTAATTTGAAGTTTTAGGATGGCAATTCCATAATTTTAAAGTTTTGAAGTGGCATAAAAAAAAAATTCCCTATTTTTTACCATCCTCTAACTGGTATAAAATATATTATGATTTCAGATTAAAAACAGTCTTCCAAAGTGGTGGGCCACTTTCAAAGGGCTTCAAAGCAAGGCAATTTAGTGACTCTTGGTTTACAATGATTCTTGTCGTTTATCTTTTTCCCCTAATTTCCATTTATAGGCCTTAATAAGTTTCTTCTGGCTCTAACATGAATTATAGACAAATATTTTCAAGCTTGTATGCATGTGCTTATACAATACTGTGTATAATTTGGTTTGTGATTAAACTAAAATTTATTACAATAAAGTTGTATCCTTTGTCGTTCAATTTTATTTTCAATTGTTGTTCTAACAAACAACAAATAATTATTTCCAATTGTTATATAAGTAACTTACAGCCTCACACTTACATTTTTGCACAATTGCGATTTCGATCCAAAGAGAATGTGCTACAATAATCACAACAAATTGTTTCCCGTTTGCACCAACATGCACTCGAAAACCGTTGGGGCAACGCTGCAACAAAGCATCTAGTTTATTTAATCTGTTAACCAGATTAATTATACTTTTCTAGTATTATTTTGCTAGTTTTTAGTCGATCCAAAGTGTCTAATATTGTCACGTATCAAAATTTTATAGACTATTAAATAGATGATTGTATATGATATTGAATATTGATAAATTTATTATTTTTGGCCGGCTTTCAAAAACTCTAAAAAAATTAAAAAAATTCTAACAAGGGTATAAAAAAATAATATTCTACAAGATTTTGATATGCAAATTATATTGAACGGCTTAGAACAATCGTACAAGATATGAAAAAACATGATTGGAATCGTTAGTTTATCACAATAGATGCTAATACAGTTAAAAATAATTCGGTGGATTTTAAATAAAAATTGTGCCAATTTTTTTTTATTTAAAGATGAATGAGCTCCTAGTTTTTATGTATTAATCAGAATATTTTTTTTCTCATTCGTTTCTTCTTCTTCTTCTATGTATATTTAAAAAAAATCAATTAAATTAAATTTCAATATTCTGATTAAAATTGAAAATTATGTTAAAACTAGGAGTTTATTCTTATGAGATTAATACAATATAGGTATAAGTAATAAATGAAAAACGCTGATAGAATAAATTATATCATTTAAAGGCAAATAAAAATAAATTACTGCATATATGGTTGACAAATATATAATTTAACGCGTTATATTTTTACTAAGTAAATTAAATATAAAGTACTCAGAACATATATTCTTTTTTATAACAAAACATAATTTCGTACTAACTAGATCATGTTACTATGTTAGATAAGACAGAAAAAAAAAATAATTACCAAAATTTGATAAAACAGACAGGATATTTAATGTTAGAGCATCTCCATCGCCTTGCATATACTCTTGCAAAAGCCTACGTGGCATTTCAAATGAGAGATTGCACCGATGGAGAGAGAATTTCAAAAGCGCAAGCTTTCAAGATTTGCAAGCTTGCATAGCGCTTGCAAATCGCTCAATATACCAAATCGCGCGCGCGTCTTCTTGCTATACGCTACTTCGAGCTGCCGTTGAGATCCTCTCCCCTTCTTCCCTCCTTCTTCCCTGTCCGTCCCCGTTCCTCCTCCGCCGTAGTTCCGCCAATGGTGACCGCCGTTCCTCCTCCGCCAATGGTGACCGCCGTTTTTCCCCTCACCGTTCTCCTCCATCTGCCGCTCTTTCCCTCCCGTTTGCCTCCTTACTACAAGGTAATAAAAATTCTGATTTAAGAAGGGCATTGCCCCAAAATTCGTTCTTCTAGTTCCCCTTTTGTGTGTGGGTGGTCAAGGGTTCTTAGTGTAAAAAGTAAAAACTAAGATTTCAGAAGAAACTGCAAGGTTAACAGAAGGAATGGTTTATCAAAATTTAGCTAGTTTACAGCTCTGCCTTTTGGAAGTTTGATGCTGCTTGTAATATAAATTTGATTTAAGAAGGACATTGCCCCAAAATTCGATTTAGGTAATACAAATTTGAATTTGTGAGCAAGGCAGTCACTTCTTGCTACAAGCTCACAGATCCATTGATTTAGGTAATACAAATTCGATTTAAGGGCATTGCCTCCTTGTTCTAGGCCGTTCAGGTTCTTATTGTTCAATTGAGTCTAAATTACAGGTTTAGGTTCGTTTTGATAAAAAAAATAGGGTCAATTCATGTTAAAGGTACTTTAAGTTGGTGGATGCACATTTAACATGAGTCAGGTTTGATTGCATATCTGAAATTTTGTCAGTGCTATGTTCTGTTAATTGGGGCTCTATAAGGGTCCCCTACTTTCTTTTTATTTTGTCTTGGCACTTTGAAAACGAGACATCGAATAAAGAAACAGAAAGACACTATACGTGGGAACACTCGCTTTTTCTCTATTTGGTCTTGCGGTATCAAATTCTGTTTCTCAAAACAAAAGACAGATACGAAATTAAGAGAGATAGACACAGAAAGATATGGCATCTCCAATGTTGGGAGGAAGTAGAGATGTAGCGGGAGCAGAGAATGATCTCAATACTGTCGAGCTCGCTCGCTTTGCACTGGATGAACACAACAAGAAATTGGTGAGCCTTTTGCAAATATTCTCTACTGCTGTGCATTTTTGTTTGTGCTATTGGTTCATGGATTTATCCCCATTTTTCCACTATGGTCTTTTTATTGACCCGATCACCATTTTTTAATGCCTTGATCAACAAAAGCTCTCCTGATCAGAATTAATTACTCGTGTAGGATCTATAATTTGTACAATTGAGAAGTCTAATATCTACCCAATTTGGCCACATATCCAGTATGTACTCAAATCAAACCAACTAACAGTGAACAGATCAGGTACTTTGTAGAAAAAAAAGGTTAAAAGACTATATAAAAGAATTAGTGCTCATGGTCAGATAAAAGTGTAAGGTGAAACCCCTAAATAAAATAAATAAATCAGTTTATACGCTAAAATAAAAAATAATCTTGCAATTTTGATGAATTATACCTAAAGAAACTTCTAAACCCAAAAAAAAAAAACATTAGTTTATATTCTGGTATAGATCAAATTACAATGACCAGAGTCAACTAATTGAATCATCCTTCTAGTTTGTTGCTTATAGCATTTCAAACTCAACTTCACAAAATATTTATGCTATATGTAGAATGCTGGTCTGGAATTTTCACGGGTGGTGAAGGTAAAGAGACCCAGGTGGTATCTGGTACGATGCACCACTTGACAATTGAGGCTGTTGATGCGAGCAAGAAGAAGTCCCTTCTAGAAGCAAAGGTGTGGGAGAACCATGGGAGAATTTCAGATCCCTTCACGAGATCAACCATCTGGGTGACTCTACAAGCGCCTGAGGTAATCTTTTCTTTGATTTATTAACTTGAGATAAATTTAGCTTGTACAGTATGCACTAATTTAGTAGGAAAAACATGCCTTTTGTTGGTTCATGCCTTGTAATTTAGGAATTAACATGTCATGTACCACGACTAACAACATGCCTTTTAATTGGGAGCTCCTCATTTTTTATTCTGGTATGTGAAATCATTTAGCATAGTACAGTTTGTTGTTCATTGGCACAACAGTCTATGACTATAATCATTTTGATTTTTCTTCCCTGCATAGGCTTTTATTGTTCTTCTTTGTTTAATTTAGTTTCTTTGATTAAGTTTTTTGGGTGTCATCTGTTTTAGTTGTTATTGTTGTTTCTTGTTTTAGCAGCCTTTTATTCTTTTTTGAGACAATACGTGGTTTAAGAAAGAAACTGTAACTTTTACTGTTTTATGTTATTGTAAACTTTATCAATTTTTAATATATCATACCAACAGTCTATAATATTGTAAACTGTAGAGCTGCCTTCAAGCACAACATTGGCATAGAGCTGCTATTCATATTTTAATAATTTCTTAATATTTCAGGGCTGCTGAAAGATAGGAAAAGGACAAGGAGGGCCAGAAAATAGCTGCTAAAGACAGTACTGGCTTTAGCTCCAAAATGATAATTTAACAAGTATTCAGTACTCTGGAGTATCCAATTGATTCAAAATGTATGAGACATTATGATATCTCCAGAGTATATGTGAATTTAATTTTCTCGACCGATAGGAAGGTCGAAACTAGTGTGTATTGAGAAATATAAATTTGAAGCTAACTACATTTATATCTTTTTCGAATTATCCTACTATTAAATCTTATATATGTATTTTTAGAGAGCATTAATAATATATGTTTAAATCATGAACAAGAACCAAATAATTATCTCTACATAGGCTTTTATAACATTGACATGTTGTCGGTGCTTCCATATATGCTGTGCTTATTGTTTTTTGTCTGTTTCATGGAGAGGAGGGGAGACAGAGAGAGGGCGAATTATTATTATTTTTTATTTGCAATTGCATTTCAATTGCACCAATGGAGATGCTCTTATTTATTACTGAAGTACTTCGTTTGTGCCATATCAGACATAATTTATGCTAAATTGTTTTTAAATTTGTAAATAATTGAAGACACAAAATAGAGAAAAAGAAAAAAGTAAGAAGTATTTATTGCTAATTCCAACTGGTTCTACTTTGGATGAGTTAATCATGCTGACAACTTGTTAGATTTATGCTTCTCAACGAACAAATAATAAAGTAAAAATTAAATCATTTGAGATTCAGAGGTTTATTTGTTTCACAAGAGGAAGAAGAGGAGAGAAGAGAAGAGGGATATTTTTATCAATCTCGTCGAAGATTTGGCATCTTATGATGTACTAAATTTGTTTAGGAAGAAATAAAAAATTAAGAAAGTTTGGAGAACACGGATAAAAATTAACCCGAAATTAATAGACAAACCGACAAAGAAAAGAACCAATAAAAAAGAAGGAGGGTTCGAATGTCTTCATTTTTTGTGCCTCTATCATGTCTTCATTTTTTTAAATTTAAATAACTCACAGTTTTAAACTTAAATGTCAAAATAAAATCATTAAATGTGATCTATGTTATTTTCTCTACGTGTCCATAAAAAATTATCACATTTTAATTTTGTTTTTATTTGAATCAATAAGTTAAAAAATCAACGTCTAGAAATTATCTACATTAGTATACATTTTTACAAGTTCAAGATGACAACCAAAACAGAGTTGAAATGCCATAATTTTTTACACATGCACAGATGAAATGATGTAGTTCATATCCAACGGTTTTATTTTAAATTTTAAGATCTAAATTTTGAGTTATTAAAGCTTTTAAAAATGGAGACATAATGGAGACACAAAAAATGGAGACATTTGAGGAACCGAATCGTCTACCCCCTGGGAACAGGAGATTCCTGCCCCTAGAGTCACTGCAGAGTGGGCCCCCATTTATTTAACTCTAAATCCAAAACTATTTTAACCCTAAAACCTTTAACAGTAGTCGGGTCCATCCCGCAGTGACTATGGAGGCAGGAATTTCTTGCACCCTAGAGGGCAGGAAATCCGATTTCGGCATTTGAACCCTCCTCATAAAAAATATATTACTTTTTTTACAGCAGCCTAGTGAGTCCGCATTAGGGGTGAGTAAATCGCTCATAACTAGTGAGTCGCTCATAACTCGCTCATTAAAAACTCGTTTAAACTCGCTCATTTACCCGCTCATTTAAACTCGCTCATTTAAATGAATTATAATAATTTGTTGAATTTTGTTATAATGACTTTTAACAAATTTTATTATGTGTTGGCACACTATATAATTTTGTTATGAGTCATAAATCATAACTCGTGAGCCACTCATACTCGCTCAATAAAAGCTCACTTATTTACAACTCGCTCATTTACTTAATGAGCGAGCATGAGCATACCCTAACTCGCTCATGCTCGCTCATTAATCACCCCTAGTCTGCAACGTCTGCATTAACTCAAAAGAGCATCTTTTGAGTTAATAGATATCGACCATCGGATTTTAAGCAGAGTTCATCCGGCTTCGGCCTAAAACCTAGAGATCTTCAATATTCGTGCGACTTTAATTCGCACAAATCTTAAATCTTATCTAACGGTCCAGATGTATTAACTCAAAAGATGGTCTTTCACCTAAACCCTATAGATATTGGACGGCCGATATCCGACTCCAGACTCTTCTTCCTTCTCTTCCTCAAGATCACGCAATCTCCAAATGTCTCTTCCGATCAGATCCACCTTCGCCTTAGCGCATTGGTGAAGATCAAGTAAACTAGTACAGTCGGCGTAACTCGGAGTAAGGTCAGTCTTTTCCGATTCCACCGCCTTTTTTTTTCGCTTAAAACACAGTTGGCCAATTCTCGGATACGATCGTGAGCTTCCGATGTTTAGATTTTCTAGACCATGGTAGCGACGCAAACTATTGCTTGCTAAGAAAATAAGTATTTTGCATTGCCTACCCTTCCCCTCCATTAAGTTTCTTGTTCCTCCGCTGACAAGTGTGACAACCCTTCTCTTTTTGAAAGGAAACCCTAACTACTAAGTAAGTTGAATGGGAGATTCCGATAGAGGAGGAGGAGGTGAGCGCCACCTTGTACTGGTGGCGAGGAAACCTGGATTCGATCTCCCCACTGCTTGCCCCTTGTGCTTACCTGTGTACCTTTACCTCAAACTCGCCAACACTCCTTTCACCCTTCAATTCGATTCCTCATTTCCTGATTCAGGTTCACTTTTAATCAATCCTACCTCTGTACACTATACATGACTCTCTATTGAAAGAAAGAAATTCTGACTGAAGTACTTTGTTGCAGATCACATTCCTTACGTGGAGTATGGAGAGAGCGTAGCACTAAACAATGAGAGAGGAGGTGTAATTGAGATGTTGAAAGAAAATGCCATAGTCGACCTCAATGCAAAACACACCAGCCTTTCCATAGCTGACCTTGTATGTCTTACTTGTTGTCATCTCAATCTCATCTTTTTTATTCTTTCATTTAATCTGAATGAATTGTGTGTGAAGGTGTCAACCAAGGCCATGGTCAGCTCTTGGCTTTATGACGCAACAATGTATGAATTGTGGATTGCAATTGCTGGAGACCTTGCACATCACATTTACTTCTCTGATCTCCCTTGGCCCATTGGCAAGATACTACTCTGGAAGAAAACTTACGATGTCAAGAAACTCCTTGGAGTTACAAATTTGAATTGTGAAGAGAGAGAAGCTGAGGTGATTCATCTACCCCCACTCTCTTTTCATATCAGTTTTGAGACTTCGCATCATTTTATACTCAAATTCTGCTTCAATTGACTTTAATCTGTCAAGAAATCTCCAATTTAACCTGAATTGGTGTTAATGTACTCTCAAGTAGGCAATTAAACAAAGAAGTGAAAATGAAAGTAATCAGGGTCTAGTATGGTACCAGGTCCTTTCTTATATTTTTTGTTGGTACTAGCATCTAATTTGATAAATAGCAAATCAGATATACAAGAAGGCCAATGAAGCATATGATGCTCTCTCCTTGAAGCTGGCCGATCAGGTCTTTTTCTTTGACAACAGGTATTTCAATTGTATTAATTTGTTATTCAATTTCTTGAATTTATTAAATCCATAATATGCTACAAAAGGAACAATATGAAATTTGTTATTCTTTCATACAGACCGACAGATGTTGATGCTCTTTTTCTTGGGCATGCACTTTTTGTACTTCATGCTTTGCCGGTATTTATTTCCTTCTGTATGAAGCTTTAATTTATTTCTTATTTTATTGTTAAAACCTATGAAATTACTTTTACATATTGTTTCAGAACCGAGAGAATTCAAATAACTCCTTTTCCAAACAACATCATGATGTCGAACATTTCGAAATAATAAAAAAAAATGTAAAATCCAAACTGTATTTCATGCATCTAAATGCTTGTATAGTATTGTAGCTTTGTTTTGATGGAGTATGAATTGTTTTGGAAATCTTGTTCACATATAGTAAAAGGTGGATGCATGATGGAGTCAGAAAAAGTTGGTGCTTTTGAACCCTATATGAGGACAAATGTTAGTAATAAAGCAATTTTAACATTTGCTGATGTGGTTCTCATACACATCTTGTGGATTTCTTAATATGTCCTGCGACAAGTTGTAAAAGAGACTAGTATGTTTTGTTACCAGTACTGGTACCACTAAGTCTCCTGTTTTTTTAATTGCTCGTTATATGAAACAAGCTAAAATAAAAATAAAAAAAATATTTTGAGTCACACCTTATTAATTTATGTTTACCAGTTCTGATTTTTTTTTTGTTTGATAAAAGGAAACCTCAGTGCTGAGAAGCAATCTATTAAAGCACGATAATCTAGTAAAGTATGCAGAGCATCTGAAGGCCGAATTACAACTGGATACCACACCATCATCAACACCGCCATCATCATCATCATCATCATCAAAAGATTCATCTGCTCCCAAAAGAAAACCTTCCTCTGGTTGGGGTGAGTCCTAAAAATGTTGCTGTCAGAATTTGTTGGTTTTAATAGTCTTTAACACTTGTTAATGGGCACTTTGCCCACTGACCTTCAAAAAAAAAAATGGAAGAATTGAGAGACCATGTTGAAGAAATTATTTAGTTCAGCACAAAGCACAAAAGAGGAAATTTAAAGCTGTGCAGCTGAATACAAATTTCGTAGTTTCATAAAGTCACTCGTCCAGCCTGATTACACTTTGATAATGCAATTATCAGGTTCAAAGAAAAAGGCAGAAGCAAAGAAGGAAAAAACTGAGGAAGAGAAGAAATTCAGAAGAAGAGCTAAGTACTTTCTCGCAACCCAACTGGTTGCTGTGTTAGTGTTTCTGTCTCTGATGGGCGGGCCTGGTGACTCGGAGATGGATGATGATGATGTCCTTGACTATGATGAAGAATAAACAAACTTTGTGAAGAATAAACAACTAGTAGGTTCTCTGTCAGAATGTCAGTTTTTCAAGGATTCTTTCTTCTGGCTTTCAATTTTGTTATAATCAAGGCTTTGTTAAGTTTAATGGAGATGCAAAGGTGAACTAAACAATTTTGGTTGACGAAGGTCAGTGTTGATTGAAGCAAATTTCCTAACAAAGTTGAAATAGAGGACAATTTGTGTTATACTTTTGAACAATTAAGGATTGACTGAGATATATGTTCTGTGGCTTTTGGACTTACCTGCTTAATTTTGTTATTTGGGAAAGCTTGGGTTCAACTATAGTTTATTGTTCAGCTGAGATTAAATTGTGGTCAATGCATATTGAAGAATAAACCGAGGAAATGCAAGCCTAATTAAGGGAGAGTTGAATTAAAATTTGGATAAAATAAACTTCAGTAGTCCACAGCTCTCCTTCCCTGGCTTTTATTGAGAAATTTAAATAGTCCATAAAGTGAAAATGGAGTGAGCATATTATGGTGAAGTGATAAGCTGGTATTTATTGAGAAAAAGATGCTGAGAATTTGTATTCCACACATACAATTAATATGGTACTTAGAATAAAAGGAAAGTATAATCTTTTGTCTTTACAAAAGAAGACTTCAGTTTAAAAAAACAGAATAAGAGATTGCTTATTTTCATTACTTGATAGTTTAAACTACGAAAGTTGTGTTGTTTCTAGAACTTGTTCATTCAGTGAGATTATAAATTCTTAAACAAGATCTGAAATATACTGGATCTTATTCGGTTATTTTATATATGTGACAAATTAGAATTCAAATATTTCTATAACGCCATTAGAATTTGATAAGTGCAATTAGATTGTCCTTCAAGTAGTTCTTCCAAGCTGGCAATTAGATTGTTTAAAGATTCACGATTGTCTTTGTTTAGATCACGTTATTTTCGCTTCAGTTAAATTAGGAGATTTTTTGTTTTAATAGTAAGAGAAATGTGTAAGTGAAGTTAACACGACTCATCAAACTTTCTGATGTTATAACATTCATTTTTTTTATAGATGAATAAAACGATGCTATTTTCTTATTTTCTTACATTAAATTTATTCATTCATTTTATCAGGCCAAAGAAATAATAGCAATAAAAGCATCTTTTTGAAAAACCTTAATTCAAAGCTTCACTTGTGTTGCTCTTTATATATTTGAACCCCACAAGCTAATAGGTTCACACTTCTGGTGTATCCTTTGATAGTATTGCCTCTTTATATATCTATCTGCACTGCAACAAATTGCAACATCTCTCAATCATATCGTTGTAACAATATAATTTGTCATCATGTCGACCTCAAAACAGCCCCTAACATCCGCCTCACCTTCCGGCCTACATACCTATTTTGTTCTGCTACCGTCCCCGGGCCATGTCATCCCTATGATCGACATAGCGAAGATCTTCACCAGCATGGTGCCGAATGCACCTTGATCTTGACCCATCTTAATGCAGCCCGTTATGAGCCCAACATCCGCCGCTCCGGCCTTCATCTCGTCACCTTTGAATTTCCCTTTGACAATGGTTTGCCTGTAGGTTGTGAAAGTGCTGATTTATTACCATCTCGTAAACTTTTCGGACACTTCAGAAGGGTCGTAGACTTGCTCGAGCAACCATTTCGAGAACTCCTTCATGTCAACCCTCCAGATGCAGTTGTCTCAGATGCTTCTCCTTTGGATCGCTTTAGCTTCTGCTGAATTGAACATTCCTCGTTACTCATTTCCTGTTGTAAGTTGCTTCGCGTTATCAGTGGAGCGTAACATTCTCTTTCACAAACCTCAGCAAAATGTGACTTCTGACTTGGATCAGTTTCTAGTTCCCGGACTCCCTGATCAGATTTACTTCAACAAATCTCAACTTTCTGAGACGACACTTCCCGATGAGAAACTAATGGAGTTCTACCAACATGCGCTGGAAGCTGAGAATGCCACGACTAGATGGGTCGTTAACACATTTCATGATCTTGAATCGACATATATCAAACATTGCGAGAGGGTAACAGGTAAACAGTTTTTCATATTGGGCCAGTTTGTCTAGGTGGTGTAAGTAAAGAGGAATTAGCGGAGCGGGGCCATGGCAAGGAATTATCGATTGATTCAGAAAGGCTACTGAGATGGCTTGACGGCAGGCCTGCTCTTTCAGTGGTATATGTATCCTTTGGCAGTGTGTCTTGGTTACCAAAGAAACAACTGAAAGAGATTGGATTTGGACTTATTGATTCAGGGGTACCGTTTATTTGGGTGGTAGGAGGAGGGGATGGTTCTGATGACGTGGCGGATGAGGTTGCAGCCGCTGCAGGAGAGATCGGGAAAGTTGTTAAAGGATGGGCCCCACAACTTGCTATTCTCGGAGACATATCAGTGGGGACATTTTTGAGGCATTGCGGGTGGTCAGTGACAAAAGCTTCCACCGTCGGAAAGGTGATGCTGACCTGGCCTTTATTTTTTCAGAAAGGATATTAGGAAGCACAGAGGCTGGACGACGGAGGCAAGCGTGCATGCCGGAACTAGAGATCAACATTAATAGAAAAGGGAAATTATAAAGGAACATTATTTGCCTTGATTTGTAACAGATGTATCAAATATATTTGTAATTATGCATATAATATAGAGGGAGGGATCAAATGACACTATTTTTTAGTGACATGGAATGACACCGTTTATTTTCAAAGTCCAAACAGTTGATCCAAATCGTTCAACTTGATGGATATGTTAAAATGTGCTTACAGATCAAATTTTACATTTTTCTGAATTTTTTTTTAGTTTATTTAGAGGGGTTTAAAAATTTAACGGTCTGAATATAGCGATTTTGTTAAATACTTAATAAATAGTAAAAAAAATTCAGAAAAATGTAAAATTTGATTTCCAAGTTACTCTTAATATATTCATCATATTGAACGGTTTGGATCGACTATTTGGATTTTGAAATTTCAAAAATGGACATTGTCACACCATGTCACCAAAATAGTGGTGTAATCCGATCCCTCCTCTATAATATATTGAGTTTTTGAGTAAAGTTTGAGGTTAAGCCATCCAACTATTTAATACTCTTGTTTTACAACAAATAATTTTCTCTATCTGAAATTCGAATCTATGATTTTTCACATAGAGACCATGTATATTTGCCACTAGACCAAACACTAGTTATTGTGTATAATATATTGTGTTGTTTTATATCTCTGAATTTCTACAAATACATAAATTCTAACATGATTTATAGAAAAAAAATATATATTTATATGTTTGATCATTTTGTTTTAGAGAAAGACTGCACCACTGTTCAACCAATTTGAAAATAATTAATTCTAAAAGAAAACAATGATGTTAATTTACTCCATTTTTTGTTTACATTTATGATCATCATTGCCCATTAAACCTCTCATGAATTATTAGTCTTGTACATGCGGATGAACCAATTGCAATTAATGTTCTTGCTTCATTATGGTATTTTTTTTTATTGCTTTGTTTTTTATATATTCTTATGCATTGAGGTTTCTAGAATGACTATATTTTGAGTATTGCAAGTGAAATTGATATTGTTGTTGTAGTTGGTACTTAATTATTATTCTTGCATTGTTTTTGTTATATTGCAAGTAATGATAGCGATCTTGGATATGTAAAAGGTGCTTAATGAATTGATTTTTAAGAAATCCAATAGAAAGTTCAACAAATTGTCACATAGATATTTTTTGCAAAAAAAAAAAATCATATAAAGATTGATAAATTGTCACATATAAAAAACACCATAGAAAAAATGAAAATAAAATTAATTATTACAATTATTAGATATAATCAATAAAATTGAACTTTATGTGCTTACTATATATACAATTCATATCAATTTAGAAGCTGCCAATGCCCAATATAGTCTTCTTGTTTTTTTTTTTTTCAAGATGTGTGCTAGTTCCTTACAAATTAATTAAACATGCAACCGTTTGATTGGGAAATGTTATAATAAAAAAAAATTAAGACCAAAATGTCATTTCAGTTCTTATGATTGTTGTAATATATATATATATATATATATATATATATATATATATATATAGAGGAGGGCTCAAATGCCCCAACCATTTCTGCTCCAAACCCTTCCCAAATTCTGCACCCTTTGATCACGTTAAGATCGGTGCAAATATAACGCTGGATCAGCGAAAAAATAACTTAAATTTGCTCTCCAGTCCGACAGTTTTCTCTCCCTTTTCAGTGCCATCTAATTCCCCTCTCTTCCTTTGTGCGATAAAATTGAAGAGGAATAATCGAAGAGTCTGTCTCAATGGATTGAAATAGAAATGAGAACAATCAACCCAATATCATTTACTAATACATAAAAGAACGATATAGCCTAAACAATCAAATTAGAGGATGAAAATTACTGAACCATGGTTGTTATCCGATCAGACCAATCTGATATTTATTGGGTCGAGTGAATTTTAGTACTTTTTAATGCACTGGAAATTTGCTTAGAACCAAGCCGTATAAATTTTCATTTAAAAAATGGTAATCTATCAATTGGCACATGGTACCTCTAGCCCTTTTCCTAATTGAATTATATCTCTGAATTTTCTCCGTGACATATTTTGTTCTTTGAAGAGGTGAATCAGTGGACGAGAAAGGAAAATCGTCATCGAAGAAAAATGGAGGTGGGGTAGGTAGGGAGTAGGACGGCAGAAATGAGGTGAGGAGAGGCGGGGGGGGCGAGAGGAATCGGGAGGGTGCGAGAGGCGGTTGCAGCATCGAAGTGCAGGCCAAAGGGGGCGAGAGGGACGAGGGTCGCAAGGGTGGGTGTTGTGCCGGGTGGAGAGCGAGGATGGAGAGAGAGAGAGAGAGAGAGGGGGGGGAGTGACGGGAGTAAACTGGACAATATCCTACGCTCTAATCAGCGCTCTAATTAACACTAATCTTGACAAAAATCGAAGAGTGCAGAATTTGGGATAGGTCTGGGGCAGAAAATGGTTGGAGCATTTGAGCCCTCCTCATATATATATATATATATATATAATTATGTTAGTTTTATAAAAAAAAATTTCTATTTATAATTTTAAAAAAAAAATCTCATGCAGGCCATCGATCAAGATCTTGATTTTTTGTATTATTATCGAAGGGAAATCTGAAAAATAATTCTAACCTTAAAAAAAATAAAAATAAAAGGGATCGACTAACTATCCCCCAGTTAATTTCCCCCATTCATCCTCCAGTCAATAACTACTTGTGAGAATCATTAACTAACTAAACTTTATTAATTACTTGGTGACCACCTAATATTTAATAGATTTTATAACTGATGCATTCAAATATGGATACATATGTGCACAAGTGTTAATATATAATATATCAAGTATTCATATCTAAGATACCAAGTATTTCGAAAAAAAACTGGACACATCACACACACATTTTTTACACGTTTTTAGAGTTGAGTTTTTTTTTCTTTGTTCAATTTCATCAATATTTATGACGATCTGTGAGAAAATTTGGAAATCTAAAACCATGAACATCTTCTACGTAATTTTCTCTTTCAAATGAGATCTATGATGACATACTTTCGGGTTGTCCGTTATGCAAGTATTCATACCTCGTCATACAAATATTCATCATTGTCGTGTAAGTATTTATATCTTGTTGAGCAAGTATTCATACCTCGTAATGCATTACCTGTGGGGACTACTAATTAAGTGGGGATCACTAACTACTTAGGTAACCACCTAATATTTGATAGATTTTACAACTGTTACATGTAAATATGGATGCATATGCGCGTAAGTGTTAATATATAATATATCAAGTACGCATATTTGTGCGGCTGACAACTCAAAAGTACTTCATCATAAATCTCATTTGAAAGAGAAAATTACATAGAAAATGTCTATGACTTTAGATTCGCAAAAAAAATTCACAGATTGTCAGAAATATGGACGACATTGAAATAAGAAAAAAAATCATAAAATGTGTAAAAAATAAGTATGTGATAAGAAAGATTGTTTAAAAAAAAAACTTGATATCTTACAGATGAATACTTACTAAATTAGATGTTAATACTTGTATATATAATTATACATATTTATGCGCATCAGTTGTAAAGTTTTTCAAATATAAGTGGTTATCCAGTTAATTAGTGATTTCTCATATTATTAATGACTAATACACATTTTATTTTGTCTTTTTGTGCTAAAAGTTGTGGTACCCTCGTATAATTAATGATTGGGGGATGGATGAAAAAAATAAACTTGGAAAGAAATCTTTATTCAAAATAAAAATACATGTCGACCTTTTTTTTATTCTTCCAACCTCCAATTGCACATGGCTAATGTATTAGATTTTACTTGGTTGGGACCGAAATTTTTATTATATCCTCCAAAAAAAATGAAATTCCAAACATGCCCTCAAAATTTCAAATTTTCGAATTTTATCGCACTGCTAGCAATACTAGCGTTAAACAATGTTTGGTACCGCTAGCAGTACCTTTCTCAAAAAGTTTGACCGAATTTTAGTCCGGCTGAATATAAAATTTTTGTTAATTTTTCTAAAATAGCTGAAATATCTTATAATTTATATGTTCAAAAAGGATATAGAAGAAAATAGATAAAATATTTTAAAATTAAAATATATTAGAAACACCACGAAATATTTTTCAAACTGAATTTTATGTGACTAGAAAGAAAATAAAAATATTTAGAATACGAGTTACTGATCACAATTCAAACTTTGGAAAGGTGTCGATAAAAATATTTTGTGGTACTAACAACACATTTAAACTCTAATGTACTCTATCTATTTCTCTAAAAGACATTTTATATTTATAATATTTTTCTAAAGATGTTTCTAAAAAAAATAGATAGACTACTTCAGCATTTGTGAATATGTGACAATTTTATTTTATTTTCATTTTTTCTATGGTGTTTTTTATATGTGACAATTTATCAATCTTTATATGATTTTTTTTTTTTGCAAAAAATATCTATGTGACAATTTGTTGAACTTTCTATTGGATTTCTTAAAAATCAATTCATTAAGCACCTTTTACATATCCAAGATCGCTATCATTACTTGCAATATAACAAAAACAATGCAAGAATAATAATTAAGTACCAACTACAACAACAATATCAATTTCACTTGCAATACTCAAAATATAGTCATTCTAGAAACCTCAATGCATAAGAATATATAAAAAACAAAGCAATAAAAAAAAAATACCATAATGAAGCAAGAACATTAATTGCAATTGGTTCATCCGCATGTACAAGACTAATAATTCATGAGAGGTTTAATGGGCAATGATGATCATAAATGTAAACAAAAAATGGAGTAAATTAACATCATTGTTTTCTTTTAGAATTAATTATTTTCAAATTGGTTGAACAGTGGTGCAGTCTTTCTCTAAAACAAAATGATCAAACATATAAATATATATTTTTTTTCTATAAATCATGTTAGAATTTATGTATTTGTAGAAATTCAGAGATATAAAACAACACAATATATTATACACAATAACTAGTGTTTGGTCTAGTGGCAAATATACATGGTCTCTATGTGAAAAATCATAGATTCGAATTTCAGATAGAGAAAATTATTTGTTGTAAAACAAGAGTATTAAATAGTTGGATGGCTTAACCTCAAACTTTACTCAAAAACTCAATATATTATAGAGGAGGGATCGGATTACACCACTATTTTGGTGACATGGTGTGACAATGTCCATTTTTGAAATTTCAAAATCCAAATAGTCGATCCAAACCGTTCAATATGATGAATATATTAAGAGTAACTTGGAAATCAAATTTTACATTTTTCTGAATTTTTTTTACTATTTATTAAGTATTTAACAAAATCGCTATATTCAGACCGTTAAATTTTTAAACCCCTCTAAATAAACTAAAAAAAAATTCAGAAAAATGTAAAATTTGATCTGTAAGCACATTTTAACATATCCATCAAGTTGAACGATTTGGATCAACTGTTTGGACTTTGAAAATAAACGGTGTCATTCCATGTCACTAAAAAATAGTGTCATTTGATCCCTCCCTCTATATTATATGCATAATTACAAATATATTTGATACATCTGTTACAAATCAAGGCAAATAATGTTCCTTTATAATTTCCCTTTTCTATTAATGTTGATCTCTAGTTCCGGCATGCACGCTTGCCTCCGTCGTCCAGCCTCTGTGCTTCCTAATATCCTTTCTGAAAAAATAAAGGCCAGGTCAGCATCACCTTTCCGACGGTGGAAGCTTTTGTCACTGACCACCCGCAATGCCTCAAAAATGTCCCCACTGATATGTCTCCGAGAATAGCAAGTTGTGGGGCCCATCCTTTAACAACTTTCCCGATCTCTCCTGCAGCGGCTGCAACCTCATCCGCCACGTCATCAGAACCATCCCCTCCTACCACCCAAATAAACGGTACCCCTGAATCAATAAGTCCAAATCCAATCTCTTTCAGTTGTTTCTTTGGTAACCAAGACACACTGCCAAAGGATACATATACCACTGAAAGAGCAGGCCTGCCGTCAAGCCATCTCAGTAGCCTTTCTGAATCAATCGATAATTCCTTGCCATGGCCCCGCTCCGCTAATTCCTCTTTACTTACACCACCTAGACAAACTGGCCCAATATGAAAAACTGTTTACCTGTTACCCTCTCGCAATGTTTGATATATGTCGATTCAAGATCATGAAATGTGTTAACGACCCATCTAGTCGTGGCATTCTCAGCTTCCAGCGCATGTTGGTAGAACTCCATTAGTTTCTCATCGGGAAGTGTCGTCTCAGAAAGTTGAGATTTGTTGAAGTAAATCTGATCAGGGAGTCCGGGAACTAGAAACTGGTCCAAGTCAGAAGTCACATTTTGCTGAGGTTTGTGAAAGAGAATGTTACGCTCCACTGATAACGCGAAGCAACTTACAACAGGAAATGAGTAACGAGGAATGTTCAATTCAGCAGAAGCTAAAGCGATCCAAAGGAGAAGCATCTGAGACAACTGCATCTGGAGGGTTGACATGAAGGAGTTCTCGAAATGGTTGCTCGAGCAAGTCTACGACCCTTCTGAAGTGTCCGAAAAGTTTACGAGATGGTAATAAATCAGCACTTTCACAACCTACAGGCAAACCATTGTCAAAGGGAAATTCAAAGGTGACGAGATGAAGGCCGGAGCGGCGGATGTTGGGCTCATAACGGGCTGCATTAAGATGGGTCAAGATCAAGGTGCATTCGGCACCATGCTGGTGAAGATCTTCGCTATGTCGATCATAGGGATGACATGGCCCGGGGACGGTAGCAGAACAAAATAGGTATGTAGGCCGGAAGGTGAGGCGGATGTTAGGGGCTGTTTTGAGGTCGACATGATGACAAATTATATTGTTACAACGATATGATTGAGAGATGTTGCAATTTGTTGCAGTGCAGATAGATATATAAAGAGGCAATACTATCAAAGGATACACCAGAAGTGTGAACCTATTAGCTTGTGGGGTTCAAATATATAAAGAGCAACACAAGTGAAGCTTTGAATTAAGGTTTTTCAAAAAGATGCTTTTATTGCTATTATTTCTTTGGCCTGATAAAATGAATGAATAAATTTAATGTAAGAAAATAAGAAAATAGCATCGTTTTATTCATCTATAAAAAAAATGAATGTTATAACATCAGAAAGTTTGATGAGTCGTGTTAACTTCACTTACACATTTCTCTTACTATTAAAACAAAAAATCTCCTAATTTAACTGAAGCGAAAATAACGTGATCTAAACAAAGACAATCGTGAATCTTTAAACAATCTAATTGCCAGCTTGGAAGAACTACTTGAAGGACAATCTAATTGCACTTATCAAATTCTAATGGCGTTATAGAAATATTTGAATTCTAATTTGTCACATATATAAAATAACCGAATAAGATCCAGTATATTTCAGATCTTGTTTAAGAATTTATAATCTCACTGAATGAACAAGTTCTAGAAACAACACAACTTTCGTAGTTTAAACTATCAAGTAATGAAAATAAGCAATCTCTTATTCTGTTTTTTTAAACTGAAGTCTTCTTTTGTAAAGACAAAAGATTATACTTTCCTTTTATTCTAAGTACCATATTAATTGTATGTGTGGAATACAAATTCTCAGCATCTTTTTCTCAATAAATACCAGCTTATCACTTCACCATAATATGCTCACTCCATTTTCACTTTATGGACTATTTAAATTTCTCAATAAAAGCCAGGGAAGGAGAGCTGTGGACTACTGAAGTTTATTTTATCCAAATTTTAATTCAACTCTCCCTTAATTAGGCTTGCATTTCCTCGGTTTATTCTTCAATATGCATTGACCACAATTTAATCTCAGCTGAACAATAAACTATAGTTGAACCCAAGCTTTCCCAAATAACAAAATTAAGCAGGTAAGTCCAAAAGCCACAGAACATATATCTCAGTCAATCCTTAATTGTTCAAAAGTATAACACAAATTGTCCTCTATTTCAACTTTGTTAGGAAATTTGCTTCAATCAACACTGACCTTCGTCAACCAAAATTGTTTAGTTCACCTTTGCATCTCCATTAAACTTAACAAAGCCTTGATTATAACAAAATTGAAAGCCAGAAGAAAGAATCCTTGAAAAACTGACATTCTGACAGAGAACCTACTAGTTGTTTATTCTTCACAAAGTTTGTTTATTCTTCATCATAGTCAAGGACATCATCATCATCCATCTCCGAGTCACCAGGCCCGCCCATCAGAGACAGAAACACTAACACAGCAACCAGTTGGGTTGCGAGAAAGTACTTAGCTCTTCTTCTGAATTTCTTCTCTTCCTCAGTTTTTTCCTTCTTTGCTTCTGCCTTTTTCTTTGAACCTGATAATTGCATTATCAAAGTGTAATCAGGCTGGACGAGTGACTTTATGAAACTACGAAATTTGTATTCAGCTGCACAGCTTTAAATTTCCTCTTTTGTGCTTTGTGCTGAACTAAATAATTTCTTCAACATGGTCTCTCAATTCTTCCATTTTTTTTTTTGAAGGTCAGTGGGCAAAGTGCCCATTAACAAGTGTTAAAGACTATTAAAACCAACAAATTCTGACAGCAACATTTTTAGGACTCACCCCAACCAGAGGAAGGTTTTCTTTTGGGAGCAGATGAATCTTTTGATGATGATGATGATGATGATGGCGGTGTTGATGATGGTGTGGTATCCAGTTGTAATTCGGCCTTCAGATGCTCTGCATACTTTACTAGATTATCGTGCTTTAATAGATTGCTTCTCAGCACTGAGGTTTCCTTTTATCAAACAAAAAAAAAATCAGAACTGGTAAACATAAATTAATAAGGTGTGACTCAAAATATTTTTTTTATTTTTATTTTAGCTTGTTTCATATAACGAGCAATTAAAAAAACAGGAGACTTAGTGGTACCAGTACTGGTAACAAAACATACTAGTCTCTTTTACAACTTGTCGCAGGACATATTAAGAAATCCACAAGATGTGTATGAGAACCACATCAGCAAATGTTGCTTACGGCGGGAGACTGTTACGACCCGTGACCGTGGGGTGTGACAAAACCGGAACCGGGATCAAGTCCGGTTTGTTTCAGCATATAAGTCGAAAAAAAAAATAAAAAACTAGATGGTTTTTCCAAAACTAGTGAATCAAACCAACCGGTCTTTCTGTATCCTCCCAGGTACCCGACTCAACACAATTGAAATTAGGGGCGGATACAGAACTTTTGCCGTGGAGGGGCAGGAATCGGATTCAAATAGCTTATCGAGTTCAAATCCATTAGCTTCATGACCTATTCTAATGGGGAGCATTTGTTGAATCCTAAAAATTTGAGAATTAATTTAAGAATTTTATCCAATTAATTTCTTAGAAGATTAGTCGATTAAATACATTAAAATCTAATTTTTTGAAATTCATAAAAATGAGATTTGGACTTATTAAAAATAAAATCCATAATAATGTTCTACACATTAAACCGAGAATTTTGATATGAAGAACGCAAAAAACCTCCAAACAGTTGATTTTATATGAATTTTACAAGATTTAACGCACATTTAGGTGCAACTTAAGTGTGTTAGATGGCAATCCGACCAGTGAGGCCCACTATCATAGAGGCACCATTTGAATTAACTTGAACTCCTCATTTAATGTGACCCCTTTATTTTGAGTACACCCACACCACATAGGCCAAAACATGAAAAGACATGAGCTCACCATAAACCCAACCTACTCAAAAATTAAGATAAAACAAGAAACATTCTATTGAGTCCATGACATGTGAGATCTCTTTATAAGATTCTTCTCCCTTTTTTGTTATATGAAAATTAGTCTAAAGAAGGAGATTTTTAGAATTACAAAATTTAAGAGAAAGATAAAATCTCGTGACTTATCTCACTAGCAATTAAGAGAACAAAAACCAGATATGTTTTTCTTCAGAGAGAGACAACCTAATTTTCAGGAGAGACAAAACCGAAATCAACCTATTTTTTTCACTACTTTCGAAAATCTAGGGGAGACAACTCCTTCCTCTGGACTACACTGGGTTTGCCCCTGATTAAAATGGACGGTTCAAATTTAATTTCAGCTGGTGGGTGATCGAAATGATATAAGAGGGCAATATTATTTGTGCTTTGAGATGCGTGCCAAGTTAAAAAGTTTTATTTTTGAACCGTCCGATTCAATTCTACCAAGTCAGGTAACCTGAAGGGATACGAATCCGAGCCCATTT
The DNA here is from genome assembly GCA_033356055.1 of Carex pumila. Lineage (NCBI taxonomy): Eukaryota > Viridiplantae > Streptophyta > Magnoliopsida > Poales > Cyperaceae > Carex > Carex pumila. The sequence goes on along the minus strand of JARJHM010001167.1, from coordinate 20,890 downwards.
GACCATTTATTCCTCAGTAAAAGGAAAAGACAAAATGGACCTAACATGTGATATTCTGTGGACAAATTTATGCAGTCTTTTGTGTTGCTATAATATATTATATTTTAAACAAGAGGAGGGATCAAGTTACAACATTTTTTGAGTTACAACAAGTTACAACAAGCATTATTTACATTTTCAAAGTCCAAATCATCGATCCAAACCGTTAGATGTGATCTCTACAATAAAATCTGCTTGGAGACCAAATTTTATATTTTTTGAAATTTTTTTACTATTTATTAAGATAAATAAATATGGGTACAAAATTCAATGGTATGAATTTGACTAGTTTTTGTACCCACCTTAATAAATAGTAAAAAAATTCTGAAAAATGTAGAATTTGGCCTCCAAGCATATTTTATTGTAGAGATCACATCTAACGGTTTGGATCGACAATTTATACTTCTAAAATGTAAATAATGCTTGTTGTAACTTGTTGTAACTCAAAAAATGTTGTAACTTGATCTCTCCTCTTTAAACAATTATGTATTTGAACATGATATGTCATCATAATATTATTTCTTTTTTAAAAATAATTTTGAACTGCAGAAAAATTAATATAAACTGTTGACGGTTTTTTTTATCACAATAAATAAATTTTTAGTCTTTCATCTTTTTATTTTTATTTTTATCTTATCCATAGATAAATTAACTTTTATTTAATATATAATATATTAGTTCCACAATACACATTTTATATCCTTACACTTAGTTAAAATTAAGGGCTGAATACTTTTATTTTATTTGGAAAAAAATCTTTCTATTAAATAAATTCAGTGTTATTAAAAAATCAGCGGTTGAACCAGTTGATTCACCGGTCCGACCAGTAAACCATTGATCTAAAGTATTACCAGGTCGATGTCTGGTCCAGTTCCGATAATATTACATCAGACACGCCCTTCTTCAGTCTGAATAGGTATCCGGTTGGATGTGGACTACGATTTTCAACGGTCGGACGCTAGAAGTCTGTTAGCGGCCTCTCCATGGCTACAGAGAAAAATGATTATCTTTCATGTCTATTTACTGTGTGGAAAAATTGAATCAATTCACAAGGCTAGCCAGTAGGCACCAAGTAGTTGAGCAATAATGCAAATTAAATTAATGTGGGAGGGTGTTTTCTCAAAAAAAAAAAAAAATTAATGTGGGAGGGTGGGGGGCATGAGATTTTATTTTTTTAAGTGGGTGTTGGAAGTTTGGAATCGCATTCAACATTTCATGTTTGTGAAGGTCAAAGAAAGATTTGTTTAATTAATATGGAGGTTCCTTTCAAATCCATGGACTAGGTGTCTTCTTCATTTGCCGGATATATGTCACTTTTCACAAACAGTAACCAAAATATCTAAGTTATATACTGGTGCGCACCTACATGATTGTGTGTGAGTGTGTGTGGTGGGGGGGGGAGCTCCCTCTTAATTTTGAGTTTTAATGATGATCTATCGGTTCCGATCGACTTTGCTGTTCTTTGAAAAAAAAAAAATGTGCTTCTCTGAATGTTTGATTTGTAATTCGGGTTAAATTTAGTATTAAAATCAAAATAAATTTCTTGAATTATGATTGATAATTATAATTATAAGTTAGAGCATTATAAATTACAAGTTATAGTATTAAAAAGTATTATTTTTTTATTGAGTACCCAATTAGCTAATTGATTTAAATCTGAATAGCTATGTAAACCCGATTTGATATTTTTTTATTTTGTCTAATGAAAATTCTGAATCCACCCCTAATTATATGAGTCAGGGTACTTTGCAAAAGTGAGAAATAGTATGTGTTATGAATTAATAATTTCATTTAAGAAGTTACAAATATTTGATGTGAATCATTCACAACGGTCTCTATAATGTAGATGCCGACCAAATTCAATATTTTTTAGATAATTAGAATATCATCCGATCAAAATATTTTGAACTATTTGAAAGTAGTGATTTTCAACCTATTAAAAAAAAGTATTCAAATTATAAAAAAAATTGATAATAAATGTAAATTTGAGTGGTTTGAATTGACATTTTAAATTTTGAAAACAAACATACCAATTCATAACACGAACCAATTTGCAGGCTCTGACCCTGGCTCAGGGTACCCAGGACCATTGCCCTGGGTCCCAAAATCCAGAAGGGCCCCAAAAAATTAGCTAAGTTAATAAAGTCATTTCCAAGTTTCTTCGTTTCACAACGAAGGGCCCATTAAAAAAGGTCCCATCTTGTTTCTTCCTCTCACATAATAACATCTGTTGCAAAATTTAATACATGGTCAACATAAATGACATATCTATAAATTTTAGTTTTAATTGGAATAAGCTTTTAATTAACACCAAAACATAATTGTTCTTTTTTCTAAGGGTTCATGATAGATGCTGCCAGAAAAATATATTATAAAAAACATTCACTGTATACATCTTACAAAGAACACAGCCACACCCTCATAGTGCAGAGTGCAGTTGTACTGGCACCAGTTATAGAAACATTTGCTTTAGTGTACCAGAAAGAAAATAAAAACAACTAACCGGGCTAGTAAAACCAAAAAACCGTAAGAACTCAAAATTTAGCAGAACTTGAGCCATAGCTGAACCTCTCTGACAATGCATTCTGCCAACAGCCACGGTAAGACCAAACATAATTGTTAATATAATATTTTTCACTGTGGTCGTTACCAAAATTGACAATTTTTGATCCAATAATTTCTTTTCTTAGATATAGATGAGATCCAGTCACCTAAATTTAAATATCCACATGGAAATATAATCCTTCAATCGAATTTCGGACTTAACTCTTCATCAAATAACTTGCCTCGATCAGATAATTCACCATATGAAAAATACAAACATCGATCTAGCGGTATTCTTAATCAAATTCTTTAAAATGTTGGCCTATGGAAATTATGGTTTTGCAATTGGTTGACCTATAGCTAGCTAGATGAGATAATTCCAAGTACAAATTTCATATGGAAATGTATGAATCTCCATTAAAGTTATGGAGTTTATAAAAAGGATGGAACTATATAAAGGATTTATATTTTTCTACCGTCTCGGACCCCAAAATCTTTAAGACCGGCATTGCCAATTCGTGCATTGCAAAGTACCAAAGCCTCCCTCAAAATATCTTTTTTTTTTTTTTTTGAGAAATTTAGCAACTACAATGATGTCATATAGCATTATAACAGATTTCGGCAGTTGTGTTGTATTAGTGAGTTCAAAACGTGCTCAAGTGGTGACGTCAATATTTTGAGGTGTCATGGAAAAATATTTTAAAAGTTTATTTTGTCAAGCATAAAGTCTGTAGAAATTTATTTCGTTAAACATAAACCATAAAAATATCTAATTCTATGCAAGCGGTTTAAACTGTCTTGCAGATAGTAATGATGAAAATCAAATAAAAAAAAACCCTCAAAAAACGAAAATCAAATAAAAATATGTACCATATTTATAAATCCATGATCATAATAAATTCTTACTGTAAGTCTCTGAACACCGAAATATTATTCATATCCTCCAAAAAAAACAAAATTCCAAACATGCTTTCAAATTTCTGAAATCTCAAATTTTGTTCCTACGATAGCATTGTTAGCAGTGAACAATGTTTAATACCGCTAGCATTCTAGCAATGCTAGTGGTACCTTTCTTAAAAAGTTTGATCAGATTTTAATTCGGTTGAATATGAAAGTTTTGTTAATTTTTAAATTTGATACAATATCTTATAATTTGTATATACTGAAAGGATACAAAAGAAAATAGATGAAATAATTTAGAATTTGAATATATTAGAAGGATCATGAAATATTTTTTACGCTGAATTTTTTGTGGTTGGAAAAAAAATAAAAAAAATTATTTCTTTGCATGTTGCTAGAAAAGAAATGTATTCGATCTGAGTTATTAATCTCAGTTCAAATTTGAATTTGGTTCAAATAAAAATATTTTGTGGTTCTTCTGTTGGCAGAATGCATTGTCAGAGAGGTTCAGCTATGGCTCAAGTTCTGCTAAATTTTGAGTTCTTACGGTTTTTTGGTTTTACTAGCCCGGTTAGTTGTTTTTATTTTCTTTCTGGTACACTAAAGCAAATGTTTCTATAACTGGTGCCAGTACAACTGCACTCTGCACTATGAGGGTGTGGCTGTGTTCTTTGTAAGATGTATACAGTGAATGTTTTTTATAATATATTTTTCTGGCAGCATCTATCATGAACCCTTAGAAAAAAGAACAATTATGTTTTGGTGTTAATTAAAAGCTTATTCCAATTAAAACTAAAATTTATAGATATGTCATTTATGTTGACCATGTATTAAATTTTGCAACAGATGTTATTATGTGAGAGGAAGAAACAAGATGGGACCTTTTTTAATGGGCCCTTCGTTGTGAAACGAAGAAACTTGGAAATGACTTTATTAACTTAGCTAATTTTTTGGGGCCCTTCTGGATTTTGGGACCCAGGGCAATGGTCCTGGGTACCCTGAGCCAGGGTCAGAGCCTGCAAATTGGTTCGTGTTATGAATTGGTATGTTTGTTTTCAAAATTTAAAATGTCAATTCAAACCACTCAAATTTACATTTATTATCAATTTTTTTTATAATTTGAATACTTTTTTTTAATAGGTTGAAAATCACTACTTTCAAATAGTTCAAAATATTTTGATCGGATGATATTCTAATTATCTAAAAAATATTGAATTTGGTCGGCATCTACATTATAGAGACCGTTGTGAATGATTCACATCAAATATTTGTAACTTCTTAAATGAAATTATTAATTCATAACACATACTATTTCTCACTTTTGCAAAGTACCCTGACTCATATAATTAGGGGTGGATTCAGAATTTTCATTAGACAAAATAAAAAAATATCAAATCGGGTTTACATAGCTATTCAGATTTAAATCAATTAGCTAATTGGGTACTCAATAAAAAAATAATACTTTTTAATACTATAACTTGTAATTTATAATGCTCTAACTTATAATTATAATTATCAATCATAATTCAAGAAATTTATTTTGATTTTAATACTAAATTTAACCCGAATTACAAATCAAACATTCATAGAAGCACAGTTTTTTTTTTTCAAAGAACAACAAAGTCGATCGAAACCGATAGATCAATAGATCACCATTAAAACTCAAAATTAAGAGGGAGCCCCCCCCCACCCACCCACACACACACACACCCACACACCACCACCACCACCACACACACTCACACACAATCATGTAGGTGCGCACCAGTATATAACTTAGATATTTTGGTTACTGTTTGTGAAAAGTGACATATATCCGGCAAATGAAGAAGACACCTAGTCCATGGATTTGAAAGGAACCTCCATATTAATTAAACAAATCTTTCTTTGACCTTCACAAACATGAAATGTTGAATGCGATTCCAAACTTCCAACACCCACTTAAAAAAATAAAATCTCATGCCCCCCACCCTCCCACATTAATTTTTTTTTTTTTTTTTTGAGAAAACACCCTCCCACATTAATTTAATTTGCATTATTGCTCAACTACTTGGTGCCTACTGGCTAGCCTTGTGAATTGATTCAATTTTTCCACACAGTAAATAGACATGAAAGATAATCATTTTTCTCTGTAGCCATGGAGAGGCCGCTAACAGACTTCTAGCGTCCGACCGTTGAAAATCGTAGTCCACATCCAACCGGATACCTATTCAGACTGAAGAAGGGCGTGTCTGATGTAATATTATCGGAACTGGACCAGACATCGACCTGGTAATACTTTAGATCAATGGTTTACTGGTCGGACCGGTGAATCAACTGGTTCAACCGCTGATTTTTTAATAACACTGAATTTATTTAATAGAAAGATTTTTTTCCAAATAAAATAAAAGTATTCAGCCCTTAATTTTAACTAAGTGTAAGGATATAAAATGTGTATTGTGGAACTAATATATTATATATTAAATAAAAGTTAATTTATCTATGGATAAGATAAAAATAAAAATAAAAAGATGAAAGACTAAAAATTTATTTATTGTGATAAAAAAAACCGTCAACAGTTTATATTAATTTTTCTGCAGTTCAAAATTATTTTTAAAAAAGAAATAATATTATGATGACATATCATGTTCAAATACATAATTGTTTAAAGAGGAGAGATCAAGTTACAACATTTTTTGAGTTACAACAAGTTACAACAAGCATTATTTACATTTTAGAAGTATAAATTGTCGATCCAAACCGTTAGATGTGATCTCTACAATAAAATATGCTTGGAGGCCAAATTCTACATTTTTCAGAATTTTTTTACTATTTATTAAGGTGGGTACAAAAACTAGTCAAATTCATACCATTGAATTTTGTACCCATATTTATTTATCTTAATAAATAGTAAAAAAATTTCAAAAAATATAAAATTTGGTCTCCAAGCAGATTTTATTGTAGAGATCACATCTAACGGTTTGGATCGATGATTTGGACTTTGAAAATGTAAATAATGCTTGTTGTAACTTGTTGTAACTCAAAAAATGTTGTAACTTGATCCCTCCTCTTGTTTAAAATATAATATATTATAGCAACACAAAAGACTGCATAAATTTGTCCACAGAATATCACATGTTAGGTCCATTTTGTCTTTTCCTTTTACTGAGGAATAAATGGTCAAATGGGCTCGGATTCGTATCCCTTCAGGTTACCTGACTTGGTAGAATTGAATCGGACGGTTCAAAAATAAAACTTTTTAACTTGGCACGCATCTCAAAGCACAAATAATATTGCCCTCTTATATCATTTCGATCACCCACCAGCTGAAATTAAATTTGAACCGTCCATTTTAATCAGGGGCAAACCCAGTGTAGTCCAGAGGAAGGAGTTGTCTCCCCTAGATTTTCGAAAGTAGTGAAAAAAATAGGTTGATTTCGGTTTTGTCTCTCCTGAAAATTAGGTTGTCTCTCTCTGAAGAAAAACATATCTGGTTTTTGTTCTCTTAATTGCTAGTGAGATAAGTCACGAGATTTTATCTTTCTCTTAAATTTTGTAATTCTAAAAATCTCCTTCTTTAGACTAATTTTCATATAACAAAAAAGGGAGAAGAATCTTATAAAGAGATCTCACATGTCATGGACTCAATAGAATGTTTCTTGTTTTATCTTAATTTTTGAGTAGGTTGGGTTTATGGTGAGCTCATGTCTTTTCATGTTTTGGCCTATGTGGTGTGGGTGTACTCAAAATAAAGGGGTCACATTAAATGAGGAGTTCAAGTTAATTCAAATGGTGCCTCTATGATAGTGGGCCTCACTGGTCGGATTGCCATCTAACACACTTAAGTTGCACCTAAATGTGCGTTAAATCTTGTAAAATTCATATAAAATCAACTGTTTGGAGGTTTTTTGCGTTCTTCATATCAAAATTCTCGGTTTAATGTGTAGAACATTATTATGGATTTTATTTTTAATAAGTCCAAATCTCATTTTTATGAATTTCAAAAAATTAGATTTTAATGTATTTAATCGACTAATCTTCTAAGAAATTAATTGGATAAAATTCTTAAATTAATTCTCAAATTTTTAGGATTCAACAAATGCTCCCCATTAGAATAGGTCATGAAGCTAATGGATTTGAACTCGATAAGCTATTTGAATCCGATTCCTGCCCCTCCACGGCAAAAGTTCTGTATCCGCCCCTAATTTCAATTGTGTTGAGTCGGGTACCTGGGAGGATACAGAAAGACCGGTTGGTTTGATTCACTAGTTTTGGAAAAACCATCTAGTTTTTTTTTTTTTTTCGACTTATATGCTGAAACAAACCGGACTTGATCCCGGTTCCGGTTTTGTCACACCCCACGGTCACGGGTCGTAACAGTCTCCCGCCGTAAGCATACAATGCCATGTATGCTTACAAGGCAATTAACAATTCAACCAAAACAACAAAAATATAAAACAAGTTTCTAATATATATAATCAGAGTACACAGTCTGGTCAGAATATAATACAACAAAAGTATCTCATCCGGATATCAACCACGAGGCCTACCTAAACTACACAACAAAACATAACTAGGGTCAAGTAAATGGTAAACTGTAAGGCCTATTACTCGCGTGCCTCTCTGAAAAAATCGCACCCGTACCTGTAAAAATAATCCGAAGGTGGGGGTGAGAATAAATTCTCAGTGCGAATTTGCCACAGTTCAGACTATTGGACTTGCAATCAAACTCTACATTGAAAAAAATAAAACCCAAACAATAAACAATGCAAACCGATACATATAATCATAAATAACATAATGCCACTACTCGACAACAATTAATCAACCTGAAACACAGTTTACGGAATTTTCAAAATGAATTTCAAACACAACATATATATTGGCTTAACTCGATTCATAACTCAGTTCATTAGGGCTTGCAGCAATTACAGATGTTCTTTCGAGCTGAACCGTTATCAGACCCACATCTGTAGGGTTACTGACGCCTACAGATGGCCAACCAAGCTGGACCCTTTATCTGACACCCATCTGTAATTGCTTGTCTTAACAATTATTACGGTTTGGTTTCAGTCATATAAAGAAAATCCTCTTTGGAATCATTTCTAATAGTCGTAATATTCAATTGACCGTTCAAATGCATTAACACGTAGGAGAATGCCACAGAGCCACAGACGTTACACAAGTCACCCACGATCTCAATTCACACATCTCATAACATATCACATATCATCACATAATCACCCTCCCTCGTCCCAACCGGTACTGGGAATATCGAGGGCCGTTCACCTAAGGCCATTTAGGATCCTGGGAATCTAAGTCAGCATACAGCCCGACTTGGTAAATTAATTGGATCCAAGTGCTTAACTTCGTAAATCCATTCACATCCATTCACATACACAGTTCGTGGTGACTTCAATCAAAATCAGATCATGATAGATCGACACAACCTATAACCATACCAGCATGCAAATCACTCAAGTCACATCAATTCGAGTTCAATTTGATTGGGCTATGCAAATGCTCTATGCAATTCAATTATGCAATCAATGATATTCAACATGAAAAACGAATACACAGTTTAATTCCTGAAAATAAAGTATCAAACAAGTCCAAGAATCCCGCACCTGTTTAAGACGAGCATACCGCTTAGCTACGGATCGGGCGTCTCGAACTGTCTCGATAAGTCTTGCTCAACCGAGCCTACACCTATATTATACGTTTACTTGGTTTAATTCGGGTTCAGTGGTCTATACGTTTACTTAGGATTTGTACAGTCCTAAATCAATTCTTATGTTTTGGTATCGATTCTTTTCGGTTCCTTCTTTCTTATTAAAAATCTCATATAACGTGCACAATTGCATCTGGGCCCTCTAGCCATATACCATTTCACTTTGGTAACCATCAATCACCGTTTCACTACTTTGGTTCTCTGATCAATTCAATTTACCGATTGGTTAAACCCTAATTTAGTCAAAATCTCAATTTAACCGTTAAACGTTCTAAAAATTCAAGATCAGGAAGCAACCCTACCGACTACAAGTCTAATTGGTTGGGTTAAACAAATCAAATCACGATTATGCCAACTTTCAGTTTTGGCACGAAACCCTAGAAATCAGATTTCACAAATCGGAAGGAAATCGGAAAAAGATTGGCAAATAAATAAGCAAGGAGTGTAGAGGAACTAGTCCTTGAGCAATTCGAACACAAATCTCAAGTTTAAGACGAGAATCTAAGAAATCGAGAAAATTCGAGGTTTCGAAAGAAAGAAAGAGAGAAAGAAATACCAAATAGGAGAGTTCGGAGAGATCCTCAGCTGCTCACTCAGTTCCAAACTCGATTTCTCGCAACAATCGAAAGTCTGAAAGAAACGAAAACTCACACGCTCTTTTTTCTTCTCTCTTGGCGAAAATCACTTTAAAATGGTGAAAATAACGAAGTGGGAGAGAGAGAAGGTTTGATTTGAGTTTTAGGGCAAAAATCACCCTGAGTGCGGATTAACCAATCCGCACTGCGGGTTACCTAACCCGCACTCAGCACTTAGTCAGTTTTCAGAACATGAAATTTAACACAAAAACAATCCGCAGTGGGAACTTAGTAAATTCTTGACAGAATTTCAGAAAAAGTCTCACACAGAAATAATCCGCAGTGCGGGTTACTTAACCCGCAGTGGGAACTTAGTAAATTTTTCACAGAATTTCAGAAAAAGTCCGAGCCTAATGCGGATGCATTCAACCCGCAGTGTGGGTTGCTTAACCCGCAGTGAGGACTTAGAAAAATTCAGACCAACACAGAATTGCATGAGTGCGGATGCACCAACCCGCAGTGCGGGTTAACCAACCCGCAGTCAGCCTATAAAATCTCAAAATCTCGAAATTTCAACGCGGTTTCGATTCATATTTAACTTACTTATTTAGGAGAACCTTAATTAAGATTTAAACTTCTATTTTGTTAACATGATTTATCGATTCTTGTCTTTAAATCATTTGAATTTAATTGTAAAATTTTTGTAACGTAACATGTTTATTCTGGTCCGATTTCAATAACAGTGGTCTGATGGACATCCAACCCAAATCGGTCCGATATCTTCTCCGGACTATATAATTCACTTAATAATTTATGCATATCATTTTAATATTCATATGAATCAAATGTGCGCCTACGAATCATGAAATGAATAGAACGGTTTCAAATGGATATCGGACACACCCTGTTTCCAACTTGGACAGATGATAATTGAATCATCCAATCGACCAATACTTAGACTATCCTTGTAACATCCCAAAAAATTGAGTTGTTATTATTATTGCTAAGAAGTTTTTTTCTATAATATTATAAAGATGTTATGGTGTAAATAAAATTTAAAAATTGAATATATATAATTTCATTGGACCCATCTTATTATTTTATTTAAAAATTTAATTGATTACTTACTTAAAAATATTGTTTGGTTATTTTTTAATCTTATTACAGTTTGAGTTTGAGAAAATACAACGTTACCAGTTTATTCTTATCAATTAATATTAATTTTCACTTTTGCTGATGACACATATATACTCCTTTTCTGATAACTGTTCCAACATTAAGTCATATCTACAAAATTAAAATTATTAATTTGCAATTAGATATACAATTAGATGTGCAATAACTGATCTTAACCACTCAGTTTTAATAAATTTCCTGCCGTAACCCTTTATTTTGTCCCAAACCAAATATCTACTTAAATCATTTCGCTTCTGCCACGTGTCTCTCTCTCTCACCCTATAAAAGAAAAAGAAAACCGAAAATAAAAGAAAGGAAGAAAGCAAGCAAGCGCACGTGATAAATATATTGATATTCGATTTCAATTAATGTCTAATTTGAATTCAATTTCATCGTATTGATTCTGAGTGTTATTATAATCCGATTTGAAGTTTTGAATACCTCACTTTCAGCTAACCGGAATTTTTTTATAATCTATGCTTTTACTTTGTACGGTTGATTTGAATATTGATATTACATATTGAATTATAATGATATATTTAATGGGATAGTGGGTTGGAGGTTGAAAATTAATTTGTGATTGTAGCCTCTCATGTTAGTTGGATTTCTTAGTGGATTGGCGATATTTCAATGTTAGATGGATTTTCAATTTAAGAATTTGTTTTTATGAGAATGTGGGAATCGTCTGTGTGAATATAATGTAATTTGTTTTATGGATAGCCTAAACAGACCTGCTATTGTCGATTAAATATACATGCATAATTTGATATGTATTTGTGTGGACTAATTCAACCTATTTGAATGGTTGTTAAATTAAGCCAATTATAGAGAAATACGTCGTTAAATTACTGGTTACTCAGCTTTGTAGCTAATTCTGTTTTGTTATTTTGTTTTCATTTTTGTCGGCAATGTAGATTAACAGGCCAAGAAAAAATGCGATGATGATGTTATAAACACGCTTTGATGGTAAAAATATGGAGTGTAACAATCCTTCTAGGGGGGAAGGGGAGGTAGTACAATTAGCTAGGAAAATGTCCTAGAGTTGTTATACTCAAAGATCGAGAGTTCGATTCCCCCTCACGAACCTTGGTAGCTACTATCAAGTTTTAAAAAAAAAAACAATCCTTCTAAGTACACTAGCTTTGTTAGCATTTTAGCATTAAGAGAAAGCTTAAGTCGCTGACGTGGTAACACAAATTAAATTTCCTCGTATGCTATTAAGTTTAAATTATTATTTTTAAATACTACAGCTAAGAAAATCGGCCAGATCAATCGAATTCGTATCCCCTCAGGTTACCTGAGTTAGCAGAATTGGATCGGACGGTGCAAAAATGAATTGGTACGCATCTCAAAGCACAAATAATCTTGCCCCTCTGTTATCCTGAATCGACTGCGAGTAAATCTGAGCCGTCTGTTTTAATTGTGTTGAGTCAGATACCTTGGAGAATATGGATCCCACATCAATCGACGTACATACAATTACTTTTTACAAAAATTAATCAGCTTTTAGGTGCAAAATAAAAATCCGAAATTGGGCATTGAGAAAAAAATAATAATAATTGATCAAAACAGCTGTGAATATTATAAGTTCATAACGGATGTAAAATAGAATTAGGAGCTTCTCTCAAATATTATATAAAAAGGATCTCTCAATTCTAAACACAAGTGAAAAATAATATTATTCGTCATTAAGTCTCTGTAATTAACGACGATCTTAATATATATTTTTTAAAACAACTCGTAGGCACAGGGGCGAATGTAAGTAGAATAAATGGGGGTCAATTGACTCCATTTATTTTCAAAAACTAATTATTATATATGATACTTTTGTATATTTTATAGTTAAATGTTAAAGAAACCTATGAAATGATCCTCATAGATTTTCTGAAATTTTGCATAGTTGATCCCTATTTATTTTTCAAGAAAAAATAGATGACTAAATGTGTACAAATTGGGGACTTATAACAATTTTGCATACTTTTGTTTGCTTTTGACCCCCATTATTTAATATTATGCCTCTGCCCCTGCGTAGGCACGTGTACACCAATTTTGCATACTTTTGTTTGCTTTTGACCCCCATTATTTAATATTATGCCTCTGCCCCTGCGTAGGCACGTGTACACACACACACAACACCTCATATTCCAATCCTGCACCTCTACAGAATCGAGCCTCTGTTCTCTTGTGAGAGAACTAATGCCTTAATCATCTGCACTCAAGAAATAGAAATGAGATTGCTAGAATTTATTTAGCTTTAAGTAACCATGTTAATTATTTTTGTAACAATGATAGAACGAAATTGTGATTGTCTAGAACGATTGCTTCTTTAGCTCCTGTTCTTCTGTGAGAGAACTCATGTCTTAATTATCTGCACTCAAAAATAGAAATGAGATTACTAAAAATTCATTTAGCTTTAAGTATCCATGTTAATTATTTTTTAACAATGATGGAACGAAATTGTGATTGTTTAGAACGATTGCTTCTTTAACTCCTGTTCTTCTGTGAGAGAACTAATGCCTCAATCATCTGCGCTCAAAAATAGAAATGAGATTACTAAAAGTCATTTAGCTTTAAGTATCCATGTTAATTATTTTTTAACAATGATAGAACGAAATTGTGATTGTTTAGAACGATTGCTTCTTTAGTTTCTATTCTTCCGTGAGAAAACTAATGTCTCAATCATCTGCACTAGAAAATAGGAATGAGATTACTAGAATTTATTTAGCTTTAAGTATCCGTGTTAATTATTTTTTAATAATGATAGAACGAAATTGTAATAGTCTAGAACGATTGCTTCTTTATTGACCTAATTCCTTTTTCATCTAACATGGCATTTTCTCTCGACACACACACGCACACATTGAAATGAATTGCTCGCTTAAGAAAAATAAGGCCTAGCAACTCTACATAAACTGTCACATTTGGGATACCGACATATGACTGTCAGATTTAGCTTTGTTTTAGTGTCAAGCCTTTCAGAAAATTTTAAATATGTCATTAAAGAAAGATAAATCAATTATTTACAAAAATCTGACAAATTTATTTTTTAACACCCACAACTTTAAATTGCAGAAAGTATTTAAAAAAAAAAATTTTGGCAGAAAACTCATAGTCAGTTTCATTGAAACAAAATAATTGTTACATAGAATTAGACAACAAGTGTCTGTGAAAAACACAGTTAAACAAAACAAAAAACGCACAGGAATATATGCATTATGTGAAAGCAATTTGATCATCCTTATTTGATAAAAGTGATAGAAACTTAACGATAGTGTTCTCCGTACTTATATCACATCTAAACAAAACAATAAGTATTTACAATTTGAAGCTGCGGATAATAACTTTTTTTTGCAGCTTTGACCAAACTTTTTTGCTTGTTGATTGAAATGGGATAATCTAATTGGCAAAAAAAATGAGGCACACAAACTTTAGCTGCAACGCATTGATTAAAAAGAAAAAAAAGTTGTTGTCGGCAAGTACACATTATTTTTTTCACAATTTCAAATTGTGCCCATATTAAAAATGGAATTTTCACAAATTTGTAATTTTTTTGTTTATCTTTTTTTTTTAATGGTAAATTTTTTTTTTTTTGGCAAGCCTTCACTTATTGAAGCGCTGTTTCTTGGTTAACTATCGATATTGAAGTTCTCAAATAAATATTTACGAGAAAATTTATAAACAACTGCTAATAATTTTTTTTTTTGCTTTAACCACTATACTAATTTAATATGCACAAAATATTCTATTCGAATTTCGGACGTGCGATTTTCCAAACAAAATTTTATTAACCAATCACATCTTAGACGACAAAAAAGGAAAGCTCGTCTGACTTAATATGCTCGCGTAAAAAAATATTATTACAAAATTATAATATTTTCACAAACATTAAATTAGCACAATAATTTAAATAATAATCATCACAGTGGATCCAAAACCACACAAAATTCCCATCCCTTGCACACAAAAGTTCCATTCACATATTGCTTTTAGAGCTCTTTTTAGCTAATCAAAACCAATAAACAAAAATTAGATTTTCTACGTCGGCAGGACAAAAGCAACAAAAAGGTCCATTATCATCAAATAAGAAAAAAAAAATCCTTCAATTAGATTTTCTAAGCTCGTCTCCCATGCGCCCCTTTGTTTTGGAATATGTTTGGATGTACTGAGAATAGCGAGAATAGTGTTATTGTGATTCATTCAAATATACTCAATTGCTATTTGGAACAACGATAATAGCACTGTTATGCTATTCCTGTAAAAAGTCAGAATAATAATTGGTACTCTCTCAAATATTCAATCTCTTCATTGTTATTCTAAATGTTCAATTCAAACAATATTTTCGCTATTCCGAATAGTGCCACATCAACACTATTCTCACACTCTTTTAAAAATTACTATTCTCAAATAGTAGTTATTATAGTTATTTTACAGTGCATCCAAACATATCCCAAAAGTACAAATATTGGAACTACAAGAGTACAAAGAGGTCATTTAGATAGTTTTACTTTACAATGAAACACGGAAGGCTGCATATTTGATGCCGCATTCGAACAGAAATAAAATATTGGAACTTTGCATCCTGGATGACGATTGCTTCATTAAAATACCTGTGGGCTGTGGCCGCGAAGTGCTGCTTGCTGGCTGCTTTCCGTCCGTGACAGAGAAAAAAAGAGCAATTTTAACACTGATTACTAGGGGTGTACAAAATTATTGTCAACCCACCCAACCCGTCTGACCCGTCCGACCCGATCCATATTTTACCGGGTTGAGATGTTACTGGGTCGAGTACGGGTTAGATTTTGACAAACCCATTACTCCGGGTCGGATCATGAATTTGCTATTAATAACCCGTTTATACCCGGACCCGGCCGTAGATTCTCAAATTCACCCGATGTGCCCCCAAAAACATTTAAAGCCCTCTTTATTTCTACTCATATTCCAAACAGGTTACTTCGGTCGGAAAAAGAGGAAAGCTGGTTAAGGTAATTATCATTTCCTCCTAATTTTTTCTTTTATCGATCTTTCAATCTTTTATCAATCTTTCAATTTTTTTTTTCTGATTTGATAGAGTTGAGAATATAGATCATTTTGATGTGAATATTTGGCATCTAAAGAAGGTGAGCTAAGTATGGTTTGTTTGATTGTTTCAATATTTGGGTACTATTGACTTTGATTGCTGAAGTGGATTTTTTTTTTCAAGAAAGGCCATACCAGTATCTGTCAATTTATCACTTGAATAAGAAAGAAAATTAAAATATTTAGAATAAATTCGTGTTATTTGTAATTAACACATTCTTGCATTTTAAAAAGTGTTGTATTTATTGAAGTAGAGATGATTATAGTTTGCTTAATGTTGTCATTTTGGTATATTTTTAAGGTATTTAACTGAAGAGTCGTACCAATATATGCCAGGACCCTGAAAATTAGAGCTGACTTCGATTGGTCAAATTTAAACTTTAAAAAAAATGGAATTGTGTTCTTTGTAATTTACACATTCTTGCTTTTTTGTAAACTAAATTGGATCAAAATTTTAGAATAAAGTAGCAGACTAATTTTTAAAATAACTTTGTTCACTCTATTCTGATAGCAATAAGTGGTATTAAAGGGACTTGTGCAAGAGAGAACATACCATAATGATAGCTTGAATTAATAACCCGTTTAACCCGTCTAACCCGCGTAACCCGTAATAACCCATATATAAAAAAATAGATGGGTTGGGTTAGGTTATGGGTGGGTCAAATAAAGAATTTTTTTAACCCGATATAATCGGATTGGGTTCAAATTTTAATAAAATATCATCGACCCGTCCGTTGTACACCCCTACTGATTACATGTTCAGTTGAGAAATGCGGCGCCGTGATTTCGTTCATATTCAGTCAAGAGATGAAAAAAAATTAAAAAAAATTGAGATATGGCGCCTTTCGTTCCGGATTGACTGATTCTACAATACATAGCATTCTATTGGTATCATACCCGTGCGTTGCAACGGAGACATATTATAAGAAACAAATATATCAATAAAAATAATAATTATCTAAAAATTAAAACACATGTTAATAGAAAATTTATATGATTATGTATTTTTAATTAACTTTAATCGTAACCTCTGATAACAATTTGATAATGTGATAATTTTTTATTTTTAAGTACCAATGATATCAAATAATAGCTCGATTCAAATATAATATCAAATATCATACAACAATTCAATATCAACATATAATATGATATAAAAAAAAAAACATAAATAAAACGTGTTATCGTGTGTATGTATAGAATACACACACACACACATATTATAAGAAAAATATATATTCACACACGTTCCAATTTATATTCTTCTTTGTTTTAAATTTAGAACACACACACACATTGATATATTATATATCGGAAATATATTATAAATTGCCCATACCAATATGTATAGAAATAAAGAAAGAGAAATAAGGAAATAAAAAAAAATAATTTCCATTGTAATTCGTATAGAAACGAAGAAGTAAGAAAACAATAAATAAGAAAATTGAAGGTGAAGTCTTCTCAATTGAAGAAGAGAAATATGGAAGAAAAAAAAAAGATAAATATATTGCTAAATTTTAAAATTTATTCAATTTTAATTGTAACGTATCATGTAGCAGCATATGTGGTGGGTATGTTTTTAACTAAATTTAGACTTTTATACATAAAACAGACGCATTTAATCAAAAGAAGACAAAATATGTAATTGGAGAGCTGAGATCAAATCCGATGTTTCTTCTCTCAATTGTAGCCGTTGACTAATCGGACACCCAACATGCTTAATAATAGAATAGAGAAATACAGATATGACACTCATGACTGAATTATAATTTGAATATTAAAAATTAAATATCATATGTAAAAAATATTTTATACTATATATTTTATAATTTTTTATAACATACTCAGGTTCCAATTAAAAATAAATTAATTTATCAACTCATAAAATTAAAGATATATTCTTAAGTCATTCTCCATTCAATTTAGAAATTCGAAAACTATTTTGGCGAGATTTAAAATTTATAATCTAAAAATTAGTGAATAATTTATATTTTATTCGTTGGTAATCGTCAAACTAGCAAATAATTCTGAAATTTATTTAATTTGTCTATTTATATGAAAATGTTTTGAAAATGAATAATTTGAGGATAATTCATGAATTTTATTTTTATGGCAACAAATAAAATTAATCACATTTAAAATAACTGATCAAAATAATATTTCAAGTTCCGTTGCAACGTACGGACACTTAACTAATGTATATATAATATATGTATAATATAGAGATGGGCTACAGTGAGTTGCGAAGTAAAATGACTATTTTACTTCACACTCATATTTTGCAATTTGAAAATCCAAACAACCGATCAGAACCGCTCAACATGATCTCCATATTGAAATATCTTGGAGACCAAATTTTATATTTTTTGGAATTTTTTTACTATTTATTAAGCAATTTTGAAAATTGCTGATCCGATGGTCCAAATTTTTGTTAGTTTGCAATAATCTAGAAGTCAATAATACGATAATTTATCATAAAACTTTGTTCATGAATTGGATGATTAATATCATTTTGTTGCCTTGAGTATTACTGCATTTATGGATCATTTCGAGTTCATGACTGAAATTGTGAAACTCCATAATATAGATGTTATATACTCTTAATCTTAAAAGGTCACTGACCAAGGTAATTAGCAGGAACACTAATTGCCACTATAAGGTTAGTATGTGGATTAAAAGATGGTTAAGTTTTACAAACCACCTGACACGAGATGTCATTTTAATCACATAGATACATGTTCTAGGAGCATGGTATTTGACAGACCCCGAATGAAACATTAAATAGAATTGTGTTCGTGTCATTTATGTTTTCATTCAGTGTCACATTCTACAGTATGAGGTATTTATTGTTCCCACTGAGAAATATGTATGTGTGATTGTTATCCACCGCTGTTCGTAAAAAGCAATCATAACGGTAGCATTCCCATATGTATAGCTTAGTTGAGGAAGTGATAGTTTACCAAGATTACTATTTGTTCCTCGTATTTTATACGAGCTATAGCATCACTGGGCCCCTTGATAGAGTAAGATTATCAGCACGCGGTATGATTACAAGAGTAATCATATTTGATAATCTGCTCAAGATCAAGAAAAGATTAAGTTTACAAGGATGACACACATCTACCTTGAAACTAATTTGATAGCTCTGAAACAGAAGAACAGACACAAGTAAATTGTTTACTGGATCGTGATATTGTACTGTACAGCATCATCTGTGTAATTGGATGGTCATGATGTGTTGTCAAACGCCACCCATGATTATAGAGGTTAAAACAGTTTTAACTCTATTTACCAACATAACACAGATCCTATTGGGTCACACCATATAGGAGTTAATCGGAGAATCTTATTGTGATTGATTATAAATTGGTTATGATCAATAGTAAGATGGTTATAATTAATAATACGTGTTATAATTAAATTATAAATGTTATGTAAAAATAACAAGCAAAAATATGGGTTAATTTATAAACGTGTGTGACACGTTATATAAAAGTTAACCGGTTAATTTATAAATGTGCAGGACACATTGTATAAATTACCGAAACAACAACCGCAAGAAAAATATATATAATTGTTCAGAATAATTATATGAACATTATTTGTGTTCGGGCTGAGGGCATTCGGGTCTTTTCAGATTCATCCTTATCCGCATGACATGTCATCGATCCTATCCAGATCGCACGTCATCGATCTTATCCACATGACATGTCATCCTTATCCATTCAATAGCATATCTTGTAAATAGGCATAAGTTGAGGGGTATTTTGGTCTTTTGCGAACCTCCTCAAAAGCCTATAAATAGAGGGGTGCATGTAGAAAGAAAAATCACTAATTCACTTATATCGTTTCGTGCAGAATTGAATCGGTATTTTCTCTCTTTCTCGATTTCTCTCCCAAATAGTGTTTCGGTTGAGAAAAGAAAGTTATACGTAGTTGACGTATAATCTTGCGGGTTGTTGTGGAGTATATTTACGGGATCGATGAATAGTGTTTTATCGAATTTCGCAGTGTGTTAGTTTTGCTCATTTGATGAAACTGAGTAACCAAAAATTTGTGTTTACGGGTTTTCGTCTTTTCTCCGTGAATAGTATTTTTGTAGAATTTCGCAGTTTACGGTATTTCTGACAGAAGAAATAAACCGCTCTCTGGTTAATCCTGGTGGATAACCGATAGAGGCATCATACGTCGATGCTCCGAGACGAGTCGATTCCTTTCGTGATGTAGCTCTACACGCTCGGTCTGCATTCCAACTGTGATTTGGAAACAAGGTATAAATATGTTATATTAATCTATTTAATTGGTAAGTAGATTAAAGTTTTAGAAATCAATCATGAAGCAGATATGTAAAATGATTAAATTGGGTTTTGATGCCAAAGGAATACTGAAGGTGGACCGCATTGGAAAGTTTCTTGACATACCCCGTTTAATCCTGAGCTTAAGTTGGCCATAGAAATTTTTGTTCTACGGTCATTCCGCACCTTAAGCCTAAACGGGTTTTGATTACCGCAAAACCCTGAAAGTGGTATCCAAAACCCAACAATTTTTTTACTATTTTTTGCGGTTCACAGCAAAACAACAGTTTTTAAAATTGCTTAATAAATAGTAAAAAAATTCCAAAAAAATGTAATATTTGGTCTCCAAGTACATTTCAATATGGAGATCACATCTAATGGATCGAATCGGTCGTTTGGACTTTCAAAATGAAAATACGGCGTGAATTAGAAACACATTTTGTTAGTTTGTAATAATCTAGAAGTCAATAATACGATAATTTATCATAAAGCTTTGTTCATGAATTGGATGATTAATATCATTTTGTTGCCTTGAGTATTATTGCATTTATGGATCATTTCGAGTTCATGACTGA
>JARJHM010001166.1:0-59395 GCA_033356055.1 Carex pumila | reverse complement strand
TTGTTAGGTAATATTTGCCTGTGCTTAGTTAGACCTTAATTTATGCCAAAAGAAGCACTAGTCAACCAATAGGATTGGTACAATTGTAAAGGTTTAGTTCCATAATAGTAGGTGCAGTAAGCTATTCTAAATTAAGCATCTGTTTAGAAATTTTAGTACCTCTTTGTGCCACTTGGTTTTGAATGTGATGATGAGCAAAATTATGGTCTGTAGAGCTGTACCAACAAGCATGCCAACCCAAATTCCCTGACGTTACATTGAACAGTTGAGAAAAAATTTACTAAACACAGGACTGAAAAATTGAATAGTTGGTATAATACCAAAGCATTCATCTTCAGTTTGAAGCCCAAAACTGCTCCAAGAGGCAAACCAACCATATAGTAACATCCTGTATTTATAAAGGCAACTAATGATTGCCATCCTGCTCCAATAGACACTCCTGCAATGGAATCATGTTGAAACAAGGTAAGCAAGACAGGCAGTTTTGAAATTCTACTTTGCGTGTGTGCGGGTGTTTTGAACACAAGTGGGCAGATTTACAATTTTCATTGAATAAAAATCTGAAATTACAACTTTACTGTAGAACTTGATCTTAGTCTTGGTAATTAAATTTTTTGTCTTGGTACCTACCAATTTTGGCAACTACCATACATCCTAAACATATTTCCATTTTGAGAATCACAAGGTCATGAGATTACTCTGGTGCATGTATTATACTACTAGACTCCTGTACCAACAATTACCAACAATGTGGGTCCTGATACATTTTAAGTCATGAAAAAATAATACTGATATTTTTTATTAGAATTACAAAAATAATTGGTTTCTGAAGAATGTATACCAGAAAGAACTGGCTGGATGCTGTTGAGAAATATTGTAGCAGCCAAAAGATACCCTAGTTTGGATGTTTCGTTGATCAAATCAGGACTGTCGGTGAAAATTTTTGGTAGCTGTTTTCTTTCAATGAGAACTATAATCGTGAAAATCAATCCAATGAATGCTGATGTAATAACAGCAATAATTACTGAAAATTCTGCAGCCTTTGGGTGGTTGGCGCCAAGTTCATTGGAGACTCGTACACTGAAAAGGTACATTTTTTTAGTAAGATTGATTTATAATAATGAAACATTTTATCCATTAGTTTCATTTGACAAACAGATATTGGTTCCCCGTTACTATATCAATAAATAAGTATGGTAGAGTTTTCTGGTAATTGACTGGCTTAGATCATCAACAGGTCATCATCATAACTTTTGGTACAATACCAAGCTAAGGTGCAATATCTATTTTTCTAGTTATAAGAAGGATAGTTAATTATCTAAGTACCTGATTGCCACGTTGAAACCTAGAGCAATCATAAATGTCCAGAGCTGGTAATTCATGCTGTCAAAAGATAAAAAAAAATGAATGAATGAGATTAAAATCCTGCTTGAATGCTTCTGATTGTTCTTGTAACAAAAATGAACTTTCTGACATGGCGAGGCAGCCAAATATATATATATATAGAGAGAGAGAGAGAGAAAGAGAGTAAGTCTACCATACATTGCAATGCATAAGCATTTTTGTGCCTTGGACTATAAATCATTGGATTTAAAGTCCAAATGGCCGATTCAAATCGTTCACCAAATTTTACATTTTTTGAAATTTTTTTACTATTTATTAAGCCACTTTGAAAATCGTTGATCCGACGGTAACAGTAAAATCAAAAGGCACCGTTGGATCAGTGATTTTCAAAGTGGCTTAATAAATAATAAAAAACTTCAAAAAAATGTAAAATTTGGTCTCCAAACACATATTAATATGAAGAACAAGATGAACGGTTTGGACCGGTTATTTAGACTTTCAATCCGGTGATTTATAGTCTAATGCACAAAAACGCTTATGCATTGCAATGTATAGTAGACTTACTCACTCTCTCTATATATATATATTAGAAGGTAGTCAAATATTAGCAATTGACTATTTATTTCATGTCCATATACTCGAGAGCTAATGCACAGAGAGATCTTTTAGTGATGTAGAAATTTACTCACCGTATTGTGCTCACTAGAGTTTAAACCCAAGACCTCTTAGAGTCATTCTAGTAGTTTATTACTTAAGTGACTAGTTGGATTCAGAACTTAAAGTTGATGTATTAACAGGCTTGAACTTTGAAATAAGACAACAAAAATTAACAAGTTGGAAACTAACCTTATTGATATGGCACCAACTTGTAACTCGGGATTTTTCAATAGACCAACCAAAATTATAATAGCCGAGTAATACCAGAGCTCCAAACTGTCAAATGAACAGCCAATTTAACCAGAACATAAAAATAAAAATCAAACACTAAAATAGCAAACCTTGTTAATATATAGATTCTAACCATAACATTACAGCAGAAGAAATGGAGAGCTTCACAAAACCTGCGAGATTTTTAAATGCAGCACAAGAGAATCCTTTCCATGCTTCAGGGAAAGCCCCACAAATGAGGTACAAAAACTGCCCCAAATTGATAAGCCACCATGAAATATTGCCTACCATAGCAGCTCCAATCAACCCATAACCCAGCTTAATCACAAAAACCCAATTGAGCAATGCATGCACACCAAGTGCCATACCAGAAATGGCCGTCATGATCCATACCCTGCTTTGTGATTGGAAAAACTTTTGCAAGGGGAAGTTGAAGGCATACGCAAAGATTTGCGGTATGGCCCAGAGGGTGTACCGTCCTGCAGCTTCTGAGATTTGTTTTGATTGGTGAAAAGTCTTTAGGATCGGGGATGTGAAAATGTATGCGGGGGTGAGGAATAATGCGGTCGTGAAGCAAATAATCCATGATCTTTGCATATAGATTCCTAGCATTTCAAATTGGCCAGCCCCAACTGCTTGGCCACAGAGAGTCTCAAGTGCACTCCCCATGCCTAGCTAAAAAGTTGATAGCAAAAAAGAAGGTTACTAAGTAGATAAATGACTACAACTCTTGCCCTGTTGTAAAAAAGAAAGTTAAAAACGACATATATAACAATATACTCTGAATTACATAACAAACACTTTAAAAGAAGAGGCTAAGGACAAGAAAAAGGCCACGATTCAGAGTTTGCTTCCATAGATATATCCTATTTGTGTTGGTTAATTTAGAAACCCCTTCAAATAATCAATTGACCTTGCCCGAGTGCTGAACAGATACTCTCAGTTTCCTACTATGCAGATGAACTATTTACAAACTGCAAGAATGCAAGCATCACAAAAGAAAATAAAACCTTACATGTATGTAGAAATACATATAAGTTGCATGCATTTTCTTCTCAACTAAGTGGTTTTATTTTCAGTCAGTAATTCCTTTAACAACTGATACAACATTGAGCTCAACCTCAGTTACCCAATGAGTACAGCAACCCATAACCTCAGCTCAAATAATGCAATTAATAGCAAGTTGGCAACAAATCAAGGACTTCAACAATTAAATGAATTTAGCGTGCTTCTATATTTTTGCTAGTATTTATCAAAATGAAATTACCAAAATCCCATAGACGAACCCTTCTATGACATTTTCAACCACTGCAACTGCATCCAGCTCAACATCTCCAATGTGCCCGGCAAATGCAACGGTCACGAAACTAATTGAAAATTGAAACACCATGGTAAGAATTGCTGGAAATGCAATATGCCATAGCTCCTTGGACTCGGACCAGCACTTCTTAGCTATTCCTTGCATCTCAATTAATTATGAATATCTCAACAGAGCTTGAAAACAGAGTACTCTCTCATATATCTCAATCATGCATGAGCATGTATTATTAAAGTTTAGGTCAATGGTTATAACCACCAAACCAAAAGTGGGAAATTTGGATCATGTACTTGGAAGTAGGTAAGGAAAGCTTCTTTGTCATATAAAAATATATGGTCTTCGTTTGTTTGGTGAACGTGACATGTATTGTACTCAGGTTCTAAATAGCTAGCTATAGGTATGCAATAGTGTGCTATAGTTTTTTAGAGACCTTAAAGGCTATAATGCTATTAACCGCTTTTCTTTAATTTATAATGATTTTAAATAGCTAGTTATGGTTGCGCTATAGCCGCGTTATAGTCTTTTCTGATCTTAAAAGCTATAGCGTTATAATTGCTATTTAGAACCTTGATTGTACATGATCAATCGAATCTGAGGTCAAAATGGGGAGTGCTGTTTGGTGCTAAGTTGGCAGCAACGAGCTCTTCACTCCTAATTCTGTACGAATGATTAAAAATACTGATATTAATTTCTGGTTTTAGTGATAATGAGCAGAGGAAATCCTGAATTTGGGTACTCAGGGATTTGTCCTGGTTAATATTGGAATTACATATATGGTTTGTGCCTTTGCCAAACTAGATAATTGTCACTTATATGAGTAGAACTAAGGTGTTCGCTCACTAAATATTTAGTAAGCTTAACTCCAAAATCGATTAGATTGACTTCAAATAATAAATTCAAACCATTGAAACCGATTTATCATGAGTGATGAATTTATATGTCAAGTTTTTAGAATTTTGAATTAATTTTATATAAAGTCAATTGGTCAAATAATATTTAAAAAATAAATGCATTCAAATTAATTTATAAAAATTCTAATTTTGACCGCTTTACTTTATACTCAAATAATTTGAAAACTTAAAATATTTGCATGTAAATTCATCAATTATAAAGTAGATGAATTTTAGTAGCTTGAATTTATCGTTTGAAACCGATATAATATATTTTGAAATTATGCTTATCAAACACCTTGGTGAGCTTAAGAGCAACCTAGTTTTACTAACAAAATTTCACTCAGGTTGATACTTTATTTTTTTTAATGAAAGTAAAAAGTAAAAAAATTAATACATCAAACAACTATTGAACTACAGAAATTTCTTTATTGTTCCTTCTAAACTGGCTTTTAAAGCACATTAATTACGTTACGTTCGCATTCAGATTAAAATTTTAAATGTCCAAGTTGACGATAAATCACTCAATTCTTGAATTGGGTATTGAAATTAACATCTCATCTTTTTTTTATTGAGCAAAATTAACATCGCATCACAATTTAAAGACTTGAGAAGGAATTAATTAATTAATTAATTAATTAAAACGGCGGTAGATAGACAGACATGTCATCGTTAATTACCATTTTCTTTTAGCAAAATTAACATCTCATCAAAATTTAAAGACTTAAGAAGGAATTAATTAATTAATTTATAGACATGCTGGAAGACAATTTCTCTACTAGCTTTTGTATTCCGAATGCACGATTTATTACTTTATTGAAGCAGGACAAACAAAGAATAAACCATTCAATTGCTTGTGACAATTTAATTTGGTGGCTTGAAAATTTGCGTGGCTCTAACAGTGGAGTCTCATGTTAGATAAAAGGACGCATGGTTTATAGTTAGACACTAGACCATATAATATGACCCGCATTACAAATAACCACACATTTATAACCATAGAAAACATAACCCATCAATTTGGACAAAGCGAGATAGTTCGCATGTCTTTGTCAATTATGGTAATTAACACGGTTGTTTTGTTTAGGTCAAATATTTTGGTTTTTCTTGATGACGCTGACATTGTGCTTAATCCGATTAAGATTGGCAAATAATTTTATTCCCATCAACCCCCTCCCCTCTTATTTTAATCAATGTCTGAATTTCTCAAAATATCTACTACCGTTCTAAAAATATTGTAAAAAAGAGAGTAGGATTTTGGTGGTCAAGCAAAATATTAAGCTGGATTGACCAAAATTACGCTCTAGCAGACTTTAAATGTAGGTTTAAAAGATCATTGACATTCCAAAATAAATCAAGTTGGTTTCAATTTTTGTACGAACAAATCTTTTCTTTTTTTTGAAAAAATGGGTGAAATCAACCGATTTCATTAGAAACTGAGAACATTCAGATATTTTAAACTCTGAACTTCTGAAGCAAAAAATACATATGGATGGTACATACCAATAAACATGGAATAGCAAATGAACTCTCTCAAAGCCTCAATCCCTACAAAAACATGGAATAGCAAATGAACTCTCTCAAAGCCTCAATCCCTACAGTAGTTATTTTAAATGTTCAATCCAAACAACTTCTGAATAACTTTGAATTAGCGCTATTCTTAAATAGTAGCTGTTCTCGCTATTCTTGATCTACTATTCTTAACAGTAGCTATTCTCGCTATTCTCTAGTGCATCCAAACGCACCCCAAGAGATCAGCTAAGCTATATATCTAGAACTGTACCAAACATAAGTATTAAATCTCCTTGTGTCTGCAAGGTGGTTGTCCCTTTCCCTGCCTAATCCTCTACGTCTTTCTCTGACATTCTCATCTCTTACTTTATATGTATCAAATGCTAAGTAGGCAATTCATTAGTATTTAAAGGCAAGATTAGAGACAAATTCAGTAAATAATTATTATTGAGAGTTTTACACCAAATAGTAGTAAAGGAAATGATCTTAAAATCCATTTCTGAGATGGAATGCTTGCATTCTGGAAACATAATCTGTTTCTCTCAAGCAAATACACTAGAGAATTGTTCCTCTCACAAGCCCAACCAATTTTTAAAGGTATAGATGCATTAATAAATCAAACATCATCCATACAGATACCAGTAAAAACAAAATTGTTATGAATAGAAATCCAATACCAAATGCTATTAATAATAGTACCATGCACAAAGACATGTTCAGTTGTCTCTAACTCACCACAAAAAGACAAGCATGATTTTCTTGTCAGCCCTTCTTAAGTTTCCTCTAGTTAAAATTTCATCCTTTTTAAGCAAATACAAAAAAAATAATGAATTGTAAATTTAGGACCATCTCCAATAAAGAGAATCAGGTAAAGAAGGATTGAGTAGTGAATTAAGTATCTAAGTGTGCAAATCATGCCATTCATTAAGTAATATACCAAGAGTAAAGCTAATATACACTTAAGTGTACTAATGAACTCATACACTTAATCCTAGGATCGTACGATTAGCTTTGAGATTCGTATAAATTCTTTAAAAGTCGTGTAAATTCTTTAAAAATCATGGTACACGAATCTCAAAGCTAATCGTACGGTCCTAGGATTAAGTGTATGGGTTCATTGGTACACTTAAGTGTATATTAGCTTTACTCATATACCAATTATTGGTCTAGTAAATTGTAATTGCAAAGAAGAATTATCAAAAGCTTTAATAACTAACAGATCAGGGCTAGAAGTATAACTAAAAAGATTAGGATAAAGAGTGAGCTGTGTATGGTTTGATACCACCTGTCTTTTCAGAACATAATTGTACAGCCATTACCAAGCTGTCTGGTAAAACCCACGTCAACCACATCAGTACCTTTAAGAACTATGTGCACGAATCTTAAAACGGATTAGATGGTATTGGAGCTCATCGAATTTGTACCGTTAATTTTAGATCAAATAATTCAAATCAAGTACAATTATATATTACAGGTTGACGCTGTTTAGGAGATCATTCCCTATTGATTTGATTTAAGAGTTTGAGAGCCTTTTTTCTTTTTTTGTCTTTATCAAACTTTTGTGTCTTTTATCACATATATATCAGAGTTATTTTAAACGTCTCATCCAAATCTATTTAAGAATCTTTTGAGAAAAAACGAGAATCAAACACTCAAATATATTATTACTCTTAATTACTATGTTCATGTTTGATTATGACATAAATCACAGAATAAGTATTTATGATGGAATAGCATGGAAAAAAAATCATTTATGCCGATAGATGGATTAATTTATTTCACGTTATTGCCATTGTTGTTAGCATCATTATTATTATCTTTGTCGTCATCATTGTCATTATTGTTATTATTATTTATTAATTTATTAATTAATTTATTATTATTATTATTATTATTATTATTATTATTATTATTATTATCATTATTATTATTATTATTATTTTAAATATTTTAATTTTAAAAATCTTCGGTCATAATTTTTTTACATCCAGCTAGTCCTGAACTAAACTAACATCTATAATTTTTAATTTTAAATAATTTTGTAATTAAAAAAACTTGCTAATAATTATCAAGTGAGTAAGACAAAAATTTAAACATGTAAGAGATTTAACTTATTTTATCATAACTTTAATCCACAATCAAAAGACTATTTTCGTAAAGCAGAGACCATTCCTCTCATTATTCTATTCCTACCAACCATGCGAGCTTATAATATTGTAATTTATATAGTTATATACGTTAGCCTAACTGCCTAACCCTATACACATTTGTTTTGAAAATCAATCCTTCAAGAGATTAGATATAAAAAAACTAAAGTCAAATGAGGTGATATATGAGAGAAATTGGAATAGTAAACCCAGCA
The DNA here is from genome assembly GCA_033356055.1 of Carex pumila. NCBI lineage: Eukaryota > Viridiplantae > Streptophyta > Magnoliopsida > Poales > Cyperaceae > Carex > Carex pumila. Next base: position 51,081 of record JARJHM010001166.1, on the reverse strand, counting down.
CAGGAGAATTGCTGGGACTGCTTTGGATTAGCAAGTTCGTGAAAATATGAAAACTTTTTTTGGGAACAAGCCTTAATTACCTTCTTAACAGGATTGGTCCTATATACGCTTCTATATATATACTAGTATCGTACCCGTGCGGTGCAACGGAGACATAATATCATATTGAACATTAAGATTGTATATAGAGATAATAAATAACATAAACTTTTATTTCAATTTAACAGTGTACAGAAGCAGGGTGTGGAATAGTAAAAAAAATTATATTTTTTCAATACAATTGTTAGCAAATATTAACCTTAATTAGTAAAAGAAACAACAACAAATGAAAATTTAAGATTATACATAGAGATAATAAATAACATAAACTTTGTTTTCAATTTAAAAATGTATAGAACCAGGGTGTGGAATAGTAAAAATATTATATTTTTTCAATACAATTGTTAGCAAATATTAACCTTAATTAGTAAAAGAAACAACAACAAATGAAAAAAAAACTGATTAATTATAACATCAAAAAAAATTAGTATCATTGTCAGTCTGATCCTCTTCGATGTAGTCAAATATTTCTGAAAATGAACAAACAAAATATGAAAAGTAGAGCTCTCTAATTCATAATATGTGACAATTACATTTATACAAACTGGTCAAAAGGTTGTTTTTTCACACGACTTAAGTATCCATTTTAAGTTTAAAGACAAGTTTAAACTGTAATCAGTTCTAAATTTTACTTCCCAATAATAATTTGCCAACTGGATTGAAACAAAATGCACATTCACCATGGAGCCTTTGTAATCGAAAACCTTTTAAAAACATATTATATTTTTTGTTTACTTTGGTGAGAAACCTGGTTTTCATACTTGAACCTTATTCTCGAAGAAAAATAATATTTATATTAATCTGTGTTGTATGTCATGGTAACACCTCTTTTCTCATTTATTAGAATAGCAATGCTAAGGGAAGCTATATGAACCAGAGTAAGATTAATAGTGCATGTAGCATGGCTGTTATCCATAGGGATATTATAAATGCACAATCAACTATAATATTCTCTGATTGCAAACTATTAGTGGAGGCAATTAAGAATAAAAGTGTGGAGGACATACCCTCATGGAAAGCAATTGAAACTGTACTGGAATATGTGACTGCATAACAAGAGATCCAATAAATGACCACTATCAGATTTGTTAGAAGAACAGTTCTGGTACAGCCCCACTGTCTAGCAAATGGTTTCAGATGCGCAGCACAAGACACTTGGTTGCAGCATTAGGAATCAATTTTGAGGTTTTGGTCACCACCAATGTTCACAGTATATCCATACTTGTAATTTTTCGTCACATGATCGATTTGAAAAAACAGGAGAACATATGTAAAAAACATGTTAGTAATAACACCAAAAATGTACGTATGTATGTAATATTGTTGTTACAGTAGCACTGACGAATACAAAACTTAACTGCAAATAGAGCAAGCAACAATATACAAACTATTTGATGCAAGTACCAAAAGAGATTGAACCAGAAACCTAACAATTTGTATGAAAACAACTATAAAAATGAAATTACAAATTCATTAATTTAATTGAACAAACCTTGGTAAAAAAGAAGAGCTTGAGGCCAGAGCTAATCGTCTTCTCTATATAATTACACCATTGTTATCCATCTTTCCCCTCAGCAAAAACTACAGTCATTTTTTTTTTACAATATTTGATTTGCTATATGTTAAATAGCAAAACATGACATGTTGACAGCTCATCAGACTGAAATCCTCCAAGTAACTCGGCTGTTCAAATCTCCGCGGCTATAACAGCTTGTGGGTAATAGGTAGACTACTAAAAAAAAGTCACCTTTTATGTGGGTAATTACAGCTTGTGTCTAATTACAACTTTAGGAAAATGGAGGTTAATATGTGAATTTGATAGTTCAACCAATGAAATAAAACAGTTAAATCTTAAAATCACGAAACCAAGGAACAACTTTACCAGTTTGACCTTGATATTATAATTTTAATTTAATTATAAATTGCAACCTGTAAGGTTAAATATATTGGTTTAATTTGAGGGGACTCAAAGCTACTGATAATTAAGGAAAAGATAGATTAAAGTGGGTGTTGATGTAGTTAGGCACTATTGACGCTTAATTGACAATCTTAGGTGATTAGAGACGCAATATATCATCTGAGGTGTACACAGTATGAAAGATGAGATAATTTTACTGAATGAACTCCTTTGCATTGTGCAACAGCCAACAGCATGAAAGCAAATTAAACACAAATCAGAATAATGTTTCTTATTTTAATGCGAAACCTAGAACTTGGAGGTTATGTACAAAACAATCATAATTTCCTGGAAAAAAAAACAGGTCTGTCGCCTTACTAAGATGATTGTGATGGACCAGATGTACCATTTTCTTATGGGAAACAAAATATTTACTGATTTCAAAGTATTTTTCTGTGAAAGCTAAATTTCAAGAGGAAGAACTAATTCGCCAATTAGGAGGATACAGTTGGTACAAATCAATTTCAAGACAGGACTTGCATACCAATAAAAAGGAACATATCTTATTCAATAACCCTGACTCTAAATATTCTATCTATCAATTTCGCCATATAAAAGCCTCAGAAAGAACGGAAATTGACCAAACCAGGAAAGACAAACCTTGTATAGTTCGATTTGGCGATTGGACTTGCGGAGGCGATCTTCTAGGTGAAAGACCTGATCTTGCAGGCGGTGGCGTGCATCCTCTGACGTAAGAAGCATCAATCGCTGTTTCCTCCTGTCTCGCTCGCTCTAGAGTTTTTTCTTTTTTCTTTGGAATAAGGGATCAGCGAGGGAGATGGGCAAAACGATAATTTGCTGGGTGAAGCGCAGTGCTCCCAGCGAAAAAATTTACAAATCTTAGATTTAATCTGCACGATTTTTGATTCAAATCTAACGGTGCAGAACAAAAATATTTTGTGACAAGATGTGTGGCTTTACATGTAGTGGGTCCAATTTGAACTAAATTTAGACTTCTACACAGAAAAATGATGTATTTAATCAAAATAAGGCATATTATTTGTTTAGATGGCTCAGATTCAATCCGAATTTAGATCAATAAATCCCAGCCGCACGACTTTCTGTCATCCAATTCAATTTAAGGTGCATAATATAGAGGAGAGATATAGAGAGAGAGAGAGAAATAAGCTACGGTGAGTTGCGAAGTAAAGTGACTATTTTACTTCACGCTCATATTTTGAGATTTTAAAGTTCAAAACGTTGATCTGAACTGTTCATCTTGTTCTCCATATTGAAATGTGCTTGGAGACCAAATTTTACAATTTTTGGAATTTTTTTACTATTTATTAAGCAATTTTGAAAGTCGTTGATCTGATGGTCCAGAAAATTCTACTGTTTTTCATTGTTTACAGCAAAACAACAATTTTCAAAAATACTTAATAAATAGTAAAAAAAATCCAAAAAATCTAAAATTTGGTCTCCAAGCACATTTCAATATGGATTAAACATTTAACGGTTCGGATTTGTCGTTTAGACTTTCAAAATAAAAATACGGCATGAAGTAGAAATGCATTTTACTTCGCAACTCACCGTAGCTCATCTATATATATATATATATATATATATATAATTTTTAGTTGCCTATTTAAAATGTAAAAATGACTTATAAATATATATTGTTGAACTACTTATAGAAACGTATTAGCGGATTTCATAAAAAAATTGTACATATAGACCCAAACTTTTTTTCTATTCTGAAATTTTAGTTGTATATTGAATTCTGTGTCTATTTGAAATGCAAATAAATATGGTATTAATTGTTATTTTAAAATTAATGCAGTAAAGATTTGAACGGTCCGATATTTTTTCACATATCATGTCAAATTTTAGATATCTCAGTAAATGTGAATCTTTTGACAAATTCCAATCGCCAACAAAACCCACTGTCAGAAGGCAAGGCACTAGTTTTTGGATCCAAATCTGCTGAAATTTGAGGTCAATAATATTCACCCTGAAATCTCTGCAATCCAAATTCAGCTGTCAAACTGTTTCGAAGTACATGTAAGAAAAAACTAGCTGTTTTGGGATGCGTTCTCAAAAAAATTCAATAGCTGGATTTTGAATTACAGAAATTTCAAAGTGAACAATACCTGATTTCAGAATTTCACCTGATTTATTTCCCTAGTTTTTACTTCTTACTTTTTACTATAGTAGGCCAGTAGCGCATGCGCAGTAAATTTACTGGAGACGTGCAGTATTACCTTTCCTTCCAGCTTTTCCTCGTGACGGTTATCTCCATTTCAACCTTTATAACTAAACCTTTTTTTTTTATTCCAAAAACAAATCATCTCTCTTTAACTAATGACGACTTTGAGACCGTTGTGACTTTTCACAACGGATTCCTTACCGTTGTTAATTAATCAAATTTTCCTTGACCTAATCCATTGAAGAAGCCCGTTTCTGAACCCTGATTTTGTTATGTGGAGGGTTGAAATACCTTTATTTTTTGTGTCTTCATCGTGCTTCATTTTTTAAAAAAAATAAATTTAAAGAGTCAAAATAATACCGTTAGATATGATATGCATCATTTTTATCTATGCACATGTAAAAATTATGACATTCAAACTTTATTTTAATTGTCATCAAGAACTTGTACAAAAGTGTACTAAACTACTAATGTGAATAATTTAGAGATGTTAATTTTTCAACTTATTAATTCACATAAAACGAAATTGAAATATGATAATTTTTATGAGCACATATAAAAAATAACATAAATCAAATTCAACGGATTTATTTTGATTTTTACATTTTAGATTTTTGAACCATTAAAGTTTTTAAAAATAAAAGCATGATAGAGACATAATAAATAATAAATAGAGGCATTTGAATTCTCCTCTTTTGTTATACAGCTCATTCCTTATTGGTATCCTGCAGAGTGTAACTGTTAAGGTCAATTGAGTTTGAATCAAATTTAATGTTGATGTACTACATCTGGCCCAGTAATTTTGTTGATGCACTGTACTGCAGAGTGTAACTGTTAACTAATCAAGTTAACCTACAGTCATTTGTACCACACAATTGGTGTCAGGTATGAGGTATGGATTTAGTTTTTGTCCATCCAGCTAGTCTCAAGAATACACTAATTAATAACAACATTATGATAAAACTATAACATCTATAATTTTAAAATTTAAAATTAGTTTGTAATTAAAAAAGCTTGTTAATTGTTATCAAATGCGTTAGACAAACTTTTGTTTTATTGCAGCGAATAGAAATAAAAGAAAGAGTAAAGCTAAGGTGTGATGTGATGTTCGCATCAAGAGAATTTGATGAGCATAACTTCAAAAGTTCATTGGATCAACTTCAAATGTTGAATTTAAACCGTTAAAATCTATGTACTTCATAAGTGATGTATGTATATGCCAAAATTTTGAAAGTTTCGAATTTATTTACTACACAGTCAAGCGGTCAAAGAAATTAACATTTTATAAGTTAATTTATAAGTTGTTTTATATATTCAATTTTTATTTTTTTTCTTTGACTGCTTGACCTTGTAGCAAATAAATTTGAAACTTTGAAAACTTTGCATGTATATACATCACCCATGAAGTTAATGGATTTCAACGGTTTGAATTCGATATTTAACATCGATCCAATATATTTTTAAAGTTATACTCACCAGACTCTCTTAACGAACACATCACACACTAGCTTTGCTCATAAAAGAATTAGCTACAGCGTAATATTTCAAAAGTGCTTTCATATAATGAAAGCTTTCAAAATTAGAAATAGTTCCGCATCGCTGGAAGTCGATTTGAAAGTGATAGCGCGGATTTTGGAAGTGTCATGTCGGACTTTGAATGTGAAGCGCGCTGGTACCTCTGGTCTCCTTTTTTGCTAATTTTCATTCTTTCTTATTATCTTTTAAGCGTGCCATTACCTTTGTGCCTCTATAATCCATGGCTTCGAATTATTTCAGGCTTCATTCAATTGTCTTAAATATACAAACATGGAATATGTCCTGTGACTAAAATTCACGATATAGCATAACGCATGCATGTTAGAAGGTTTTTCGATCAAGGGTTTGTTTTTTTTTTTTTTTTAAATCTTAAAACTGGAGCAAGGATCTTGAACTATTTTGAGGAATATATGAACTGTATGTATTAAGAGAAAGGTTTCGCTATTTGGCTTGATCACACCAGTTATCTCCTCTATTTGATTTGCATCCTGTACCAGTAGTACTGTACCACTACGCCTCTGTACAATGGTCGAAAGACAGCTACATCGAGTTGCATTGATCGACTTCGTAGAGGTCTCCAGCTGAGACAACTGGACATATCACGGCATTACCAGCCCCTGATGACCGGGCCACACTAAATCTAATTACCTTCAGGATTATAATTTGTTTTAATCTATCCGTTTTTTACTCAAATTTTGTCTTTCGTTTTGCTCTCTCCACTTGGATAAACCATCCTAAGTCCCAATTGCTGGTTTCATTCTCTGGTTATAGTTGAAGAGGTTCAAATATTTCACAAATTAGTTCATCTTTTACATAAGATTTTTAGTTTACAATTAAGCAAATAAGCTAGATGCAATAATTACAGGAATCGAGTAGATACCATAAATAGTTAAAGATCAAAGTTGAGTAAAAAGATGAAAATTAATGTACATTTGAGTGAATACTTACCCACCAAAAACTGCAATAAAAAAATAAAATCCAGGTAAACAATTTTTTTTAAGGTGAATGATTCCCCGCAAACAATTTGAAGGCAAAAATAAAAGAGAGAAGAAAATAACATGGCAAATTGTGTACTTGGCATAGTCAGCAAAGTGCTATTACCACTAGTGATCCAGGTACTAAACATAATTCCTACTGTATCATTGCTACTGGGGAAATGGAGGTAATTAACACTTATGCACAAGCAGTACAGGTGCAAACTACAAAACAGGTAAAGCACACAGTAGTTCCACTAATAATTAAACACACTGGCTTACAATGATAATGGTGAACCAATAAATTACAAATCCCAAAATACAATTGACACCGCCACGTAGGTAATATCGCACCAAGAACCATTTATAAAACCCGGTCTCCAGTACCTAAAGAAAAGTACATTACCTAAAAGGCTATAAGGCTAGCAATCACAAGCACACCAACTACAATAAGCAATGCCTTGAGGTACACATCAGCCTGTTGTCCCTGGTTGTGGGCCCCAGCGCCACCGCCCTGGCGTGGAAAACCATGTGCATGCCATCCATGAAACGAATGACCATAACCATACGGGAATCCGGCTGTTGGCCCATAGGCAGCAGCATGCGGAAAACCATGCACCTGGAAACTTAACAAGGGGAACAAACCCCCAATAGCAGCCGAAAAGGTATAATTTCCCCACCGACCCACAGGCCCGCCTGGTCCACCAGGCCCAACAGCCCCAGTAGGTCCACCTGCACCTGGTCCACCCACAAACCATGGGTTTGGGTTACCGTGAAACTGGTTGGGGTCGGGCTGGGGTGCAGTAGCAGGCCGTTGCCCAGTGGGCCGGCTTGGGATGGACGTACAGGCTCGCGGGTCAGTCCGCGTCTTGCCCCGCCCATAAAGTGGGACAAGCTTGTCTTCCTCAACTAAGGCTTTGCAAACAGGGCATTCTGGTGAGTGTGCATGCACGTGTAGCCACTCATAAAGGCATGGCCAGCAGAAAAGATGGCCACATAAGGTCACAATCGGCTCTTGTGCCAGCTCTAGACAGATGTTGCACTCAAAGCTACCTGATTCTTTGTTGCCTGTGTTGGTGCTTCCGTTGCCATTGCTACTTGTCGATTCATTAAGTCGGCTCGACATTATGTTTCTCTTTTTATTCTTGTGGAAGGTAGATTTTTCTGAAATTGGAACAATTGTCAGATTATTTAATCAGGTTCTGTATCACAATCGAGTTCAAAGATTGCAAAAAAAAAAAAGAAAAAGAAAAAAAGATAACTATATTTTGTATCTTTAGTAGATTGATACATGTATAATACCTAATACCGATGGTAATAGCTGGTTTAAACCTTTCTGAAGTATTCGGCCCAGATGAAAAAATAAATAAATGTAATCACTAATCAACCCTGAACAGAGGAAGCATCACTGATTCGCTGGTAGTGTACCAGTACCTACTGGTTCGGTACCAAACAACTAGAATCCAGGGCCAAGCCTAAACAGATCTTTTAAAGTGAACAAGCATGGTACTCAGAACAATAGCTATATTAATGCCTCCTGGTTTCTAAAGAACACTACATAAATTTTGGATCAAAATAGAAAACCAGCTAATCTACAAGGCATAAGCAGTTTTATACTCCACAAATACTGTCAGCTCTTGCGGAATTAAATCACATGCTAAAATTTAACTATTTGAAATCAATCAAGTTCACTATACTGAATGCAGATGTCAAAAGACCATAGGTCTGAGCCAGACATACTCTAGGTATATATTTTCAACCTGGCTGTAGTCTATATAAAAATTACAAACACTGACAATTTACAAATTAAAAAGAACTTCTAGCTTATAGAAAAAAATAAACACAAATCAGTGTATTGGATTCCAAAATTGACTCAATTATTTGCTGAAATCCAAATAACCAAAAAGCGAAATTAAAACAGATCTCCGTACTTAATAATCTCAAACCCCAGGGAAGAGAGAGACGGAGCAAGCAACAGTCACTCCATTTCTATTGTTTGTGAAGTACCTTACCAAAAATTCAAATTAGGACCTTGTACCATTGTAAGCAATAGTCACTCCATGGTTGCGTCGGTACCATGGTATGGAAAATCTATCAATCGTCAGCCCACGATCTAATTTATTGCGAGATTTCCCAACCGACTGGCTGCGATTTGGTTTTGAGCGAAAGAACGCTTGAATCGGAAGAGACTCACCTTATGTCCAATTTACGCCGATGCTTCTTCCTCCTACTTTGTTTGCGACTGATGAGTATTCAGATTTGATTTCTTTTACCGATTCTTCAAGGTTGGATGTATCTGATGATCAAATGCGGGGGTAGGATGACGTAAGTGTCGTCAAATAAAGGGAAAATTATTTAGATACCCGTCAAAACTTTTTTATTTGGTATCTTCTCCTCAAAAATTAAGATTTCGAATTCAACTCGATTCCTTCTTTTTTTTTTTCCTTTTTTTTTTGTCTGAGAGAACAGTTCCTTTGTTGTCTTGTTGATATCTTATCTTCACTTTAAATTTAGGTTTCATAAATAAGTGACGCTATGGAACTATCCATAGTGCATATTGACCCGTGCTTGGACTTATATCTTCGTTTTGAAAGTTTTAATGATTGATTTAAACCGTTCAATATGATCTCTACATAAATGTATACTTGTAGACTAAATTTTATATTTTTTTTACTATTTTTTAGATGCATAGAAAATTATTTGATTTAAAAAATTTAGATCATCATAGAAAATTATTTGATTTAAAAAAATTAGATCATTCAAAAACAGTAATTTTCTACACATCTAAAAAAAATAGTAAAATAATTCTTTTTTTTAAGGACAATAGTAAAAGAATTCTAAAAAAATTGTAAAATTTAGTTTACAAATATACATTAATATGAAGACAATATTAAACGATTCGGATCGACCATTAGAATTTTGAAAATAAAAATATTAATCCGTAATACGAACACACTATATATAGTAACATAGCCTCACTCTTCATAAATTTGGTATTATAGTTTTTTATGGTTAAATATAGTTTTTGTATATATTTTCTTTCTTCTTGCTTTAAATATTAAATTAATGGTTGTACAATATATTTACCTTCATATTGTTTTTATATTTACTATTATAATTTTTTTCCACTTGTATGAAATATTTATATAAAATACATTTTTTTGCCATAAGTGAAATTTAGAGATGTTATGTTCAAATATTCTTATTTATTTTTTTAATAATGGGCGTTTTGTTATTTGTAAAGGATGGAGAATTGTTGACAACGACTTATCTTGACAACTTTGATATCGCTTTCTCAAATTATATAGAAAAACTTACAATTAACCAAAAAATTATAACATACTGTTTTCCTTATAGATTGTTTGTGTATCATTTTATTTTGTGTAAATTAAATATAATTTAATATTTCATCAAATGTCGTTAAGTGTTGATCATTATTATTTAATATCTATCCGATTAAAAGACATATACACATTAGGGGAGAATTGTCCAGAAGGTGCGATTAGATTTGAGTTTAAGGACTTAAAGGCTATGTTAGGCAATCCTAAAGATTAAAAATTTAATCTTTATTAAGAAGTGATTGTTTAACAATATATGTAAAGGATTAAGAAAGTTGAATCAATACATTTTATTAAAAAATGTCATAGTATGAGAAAAATTGTAAAAGACCAAATATAACTTTAGGTTATTTTTTTTCATAGAATACAGTTGATGATGCTTTTATATTGCATAAATTTATTTTCACATGTAATTTATGCAATATAATTAATTTAAGCTGCATATTACACTCTAATTAATTTTCAAAAGTTATTAAATTTTAACTATAAAGAACGATTAGGTTATTATGCTTTGGTTTCATTATTGAAGACTAAGGTTCTATTTGGTTGTAGAATAAGAAGTGGAGTAAATTTCTTGTTTAATACTTAAGTAGCTAAATGAGAAGTAAAAGAAGAGGAATAAGATGGAGTAAGAGATGATTGATTCGGAGTAAGTTACTTCACCTCTTTAAGTGAATTAATTTAATCCATCTATACGACTCATTGTCATAGGTAGAGGCTCATTTTTCAACACTTTACTTTTCTAGACGAATTAATTTAAGCCATGAGTTAAACTATCAAACAAGATATAAAATATGTGTAGTAAGATGGTGTAAACCATTTAATCCTGATTAACTTTATTCCGCATGTTTGACCTAAGTAAATAACTAACAATCAGGGTTAATGATGTTCATAAGAGTACTTTCTTAGACAAGTGTTACAACCAAAAGTAAAATTTTGAATTTGAAAAGAAATAACTACGATGGTGTCAGTAATTTTGCAAAAAAAAACTAATTAATTAATTACTCAAGAAAAAAGTTACAACTAAGAATAAAAGACAAATTGACTTACTGTATTTCCAATGAGGTGGACGGCAAGGAAGAGAAGAGTCTTACGATAATATTTTGTTAAAAACATTGGGAATTTTTTTTTAAAAGAAACCATAAAAAAACAGTATTTTATCAAACTAATTTGATTGTTTTAATTTTTACATAAATCATAAGAACTAAAATGTCATTGCGGTCTGAACTTTTTTTTTTTCGGAACCAAAATATCATTTCAGTCCAAAGTGTTTTCACAAGTTTTATCATTATTTTTTATCAAAAAAAAACAATTCGGACCGAAATGATATTTCGGTTCTTATAATTTTTGTAAAAGACAAAACAATCAAGTTTGGTAAAATATTATTTTTTATTATGGTTTTTAAAAAAAAAATTGAACATTAGGAGGTAAGGACGATTTGTGAAAAAATTGTTCTGTTCGAGACTCGTACGAATGCCAGTGGTTTGTTGCATGAAGCCAAAACTGCTCTCTTAAAATCTGGACCTTGGCTCCTCTTCATTTGATCCCTGCCTCCTTTCCAATTGTATGGATTTTATTATATACTTGGCGAGAGAACAGAATAAATTCCCATTGCCATATGAAAAAAGCACTCACCTATATATCAATTGATCGAAAGGAAATTGAAACCTCAACAATCTACTATGAATTTATACTACAATCCAACCTCAGATAATGTAACTGAGCACAAAAGAGAAAAGATATAAGAACTCTGTTGTTAATGAGATCTTTCAATTTGGTAATATCAATCTCCAACAAAAGACAGCTATCCCACGTCGCTTAGCATCCTATCAGCGTTTGGTTCTATTTAAGAGCTTTTTTTTTTTACAGGATATGTTCGAAGACACACAAAATTTTATTTAAATCGCAAAAAATTCAACTGTTATATATGCAGTTCCCTAACCTATCTGATACGGACTATGTACGATAGCGTCGTACTGTGAGATCGGTTTGGGTTTGGACTCGTCCCGCTTCGGAGAGATGAGCGAGATGGAAAGGGTGGAAGGGTGGAAGGTTGGTTATTGAGGTGGTAATTATGAGATACTCGAACTCTAGCATGTATGGTATTTCGCTTGGGCAAAAAGGTCAGCTCCAGTTCAGTGGAACTATGTCCCTTAAATAGCCCCTCTCATTACTGCCATTTTGCGTTGTCAGAACGATCAGAGAAGTTCAGATAAAAATGGTGATGCTCCCCAGCTCCCGCGGGGGCTGTGAAGCTCGCATACTCGAACTATGGCATCTGCATAAATCATGGTGACATCCACATAAGATGCGGTGACTAACTCGCACTCGTCTTGTACGGGCACAGGTAACAGTGACCGTAAGCCGAACTTGAGTTGGACTTTTTGTCAGGCTAGGCCTTGCAAGGCCATTTATCAGTGCGGGGACCATTTTTGGGCCCTGGGTTTTCGGCCGAGATGTCGCGTTCTCGAGTTCGATATGTGGTCGAACTCGTCTTTTGATCTTAGATCTTTCGTTTATTCTTTAGTTGGTCTCGCAAGGGGTCCTATTTCCAAACTACTTTTGTTAAATTCTATAAAGATCTTGAGCACATGAGCCTATTATTATTAGAACGTATTATTAGAACATATTAGGTGAAATCGAAAATCTCCAACATGCATTGAATCCGGGGGGCCTGAGATAGGGTTTATTTTGCATAATTATCACCAACCCATGTAACTGTAAGCTGAAATTGTGGTTGAGAAAGAAAATATGCGGACCAACTTAACTTATACAGTTCCAGTGAACTGTATGCTGTAATCGTGGCTGAGATTCGAGCAAATAAATATAGAGAGAGTAGAACTAAGGGTGTTCTTAAGTTTACTAAGTTTTTTGGTGAAGTTAAGTTTAAAAATTTTTAAATTGATTTCAAATGACGAATTCAAACTGTTGAAACCTGTTTAACTTACGAGTGATGTATTTATATGTGAAAATTTTAAATATTTGAATTAATTTAGTATAAAGTAAATCGGTCAAAAGTGTCATATTCATAATACTAAATCAGACTCAATTAATATGATATTTTTATGTTTGTTGAAAACAAGACATCTTTCTATCTCTGTACCACTAAATTTAATAATTTCTATAGATAAAGAATTCTCCTAACTTTAATAGTTAAAAGTTCCAGTACGTGGTGTCTTCATAGCTGACTACTCAACTGTGAAGTTCATTTGTTTTTTTAATCCAACAAAATAGCCAAAGATTTGGTTGTGTTATTCATACAAAGCAACACGGTTGATATTTCATTAGTACATCGATATTGTTTTGCTAAATGCAGTTTACGCACTAAATTAAGCTGTTTTTTCGTACAACGGTACAACTTGCACTTCAAAACTTCAAATGCCTCACTTGCAATTTGCACCGACCAAACCTCTAGTTTTTTTAATAAAATTAACAATAACAAAATAATATCATTGATGTCATCCGTATCTATCGCTATATGAATGTAGAAAAACATCTTCGACGTCGTCACCACGATTGCATCCGGACAATAATTGACGTTGGTCAAATTTAGTCCCACTAGTCGTAGCACAAAACGACGAAGATGTCGACGAATTTGAGTCACTGTATGAAATCCAGTTCACTGGATCATCAATAAATAATTAACACAGGGACCACCTCTAAATAAATAAATATGATGCTTCTCCATTTCGGGCCATGTCTTTTGTGTTTCTGGGCCGTGTATTAGTTTTCTTATTCAAAGTAAACCTCTGATTAAAACTTATACATTAACATTAGAAAAGGCTTTTGATTTAGTGAAGGGACCGAATTGGGTCCGAGATGTTTATTCGCACCGTGTGCATTTCTTCAGCTTTCTAATTTCGTTCATTTTTTTCAATGACAGAATTACACGGATAATATTCAATACTATCCATTTTTGTGTTGAATGTAAATCAAATCACTTTCGGAATTTTCTATGCAAAACGCGTAACACCGAGGAAAAGAAATCCAAAAGATCCTCTGCAGCTGTAAGGTTACCTGAGGCATTGATTCGTACAGGGTTTCATGTAATAAAGAGGGGGCAATCATTTGCTCGATTTGGCAATGGAGGGAAAGAGAATTACGAGTTTAATACATTCCAATTATAATTAGATGTGAATAAAATAAGAAAAATCATTTTAATTTTAACATATAACCACTACTGCTACTGTTTCATTAATCAATAATTTTAAAGAATAAAAATAGAGTATGATAAAGTCAATTCTTAATAGATAAAATATGAACAAAATCAATTTTTAGTGGATATAGATAGAAATGCTTCCACCTATCTGTATTGTACCTACTGACACTCTAATTCGTATCCTCTGCATTGACTCAAAAGGAAATCTTTTCAGTTAATGCATCTCAATCATCCAATTTGTCTTAAGATTCGTGCATTTTAGATCCGCACTAATATTAAAAACCCCTATGTTATAGATAAAAAAATAGATTGACTCTGTTTAAATTCGTTTTTGAGTTAATGCAAGGATACGGGTTCTTGACACTCCAACTTGTAACTGTGGTCAAGAATCGAGAAAAAAAAATGTGTGTAACAACTTAACTTATCCGGTTTAAGTGCATAGCTTACTTCCTCTCTTCTTAAGAAATTTACTTTTTCAGCGCCTCCTTAGTACCCAGCTTAAACCCTATATTCATTTATTTATATTTTCTGACACCTCTCTCCCACTCCAACCTACACACTTCTTTAGAGTTATGTACCGAACAGTCATTCCTTAACACAGCTTAAATTGTTAAGCTGCAGTGCTCTAAGCTGCTCTGCCGAACACACCCGTCGCGGTTTAAAAGAGAATTAAAAATTTTGCATGAAAAAATAGTCTCTAGTCACATCGGTTACAAACGTCCTAAAAATTTTCTCTTCTTTCGAAATAATTTCTGACATTTTCAGTAAATACATAATATTTTGTTTTCGACATTTTAGCTAGTAACCAATGACATTTTCATAATAACAATGGCGTTATAATTGTTACAGACTAACTGAAATTTAACATATATAAAATTTCAGAAACACTTTTAGTTAGTATGTTTGTTATTAAATTATAAAATTTTATAAATTATATTTATCTTTCAAAATTAAAAAGAATACTATCTAAAAATGTTCTGGAATTTGATGTATGTTGATTTCAGGCAGTCTATAACATTATTAAATATTAATGGTTAAAGTATACTAAAGGAAAATATTTTCGAAACTTAATGCATATTTAATTTCGTTATAATTAGTTATTTCATGTAATAGATGTCGGAATCCGGGTTTGAATAATTTGTATCTTTGCATTAACTCAAATTTTGAGTTAAGATGTGGACCGTTCGATTTAAATCTGCACTAATATTAATGGGCGTTTGTCAAATTGGCACGAATTTTGGTTGTATGATTCAGAAATGATCTAAAACATTACGTTAATGCAAAGAATATGGATTCGAATTTGAACCGGAGACCTCCAGTGTGCGAGACTAGCATGATGATCAATTACACTACCCATACCTAATTGAGTTTTACAATTACTAGATCTGGACCATTCTTTTTAACTTGGCACGTATCTCAAAGCCCAAAAATACAGCTCCTATAGTGACTCGAATCCCAAACTGCACTTTACGCACTACAACTATTCTTCGTAGAACTTGCTGTTCAAATTCCTCACCTGCAATAATGAATCAGAATTGAAAAGGTAAAAGTTCTGCGTTTATAGTTTCTATTAGATTTCTTATTATTTGAATATCTTGCTTTAGTATGGATCTTTTAGGAATAGATTTATATAGCTACGGTTCATTCAAATTTATATAAAAATTGAATTTTTATAATACAAAATAGACCATGTTTGTAAAAAATTAATTAAGAAAAAAGATTTATAAACTACCTCAGTTTGTTAATTTTGGACCGAGCTACAGCCGAGCGAGTTAGACTAAGGCATCCGAAGTAAAACCTCAGCTTAAAATTGTGACAAGCTAGTTTGAGCTAGCTCACGAGCTGACGAGCTGACTCATATAGTCTAACTGAATCTTGTTTTAAGAAGAAAATATTTTGTACAAATTTTTTGGATTGAGCTGAATTGAAATAGACGGTATAAATGCATACAAATTCATATAAATTTACAAATTGATGTCTAACCGAGCTGACGAGTAAGCAAAACTCAGCTTAAACTTGTTAATTTTGAATCAAACTAGTAACAAACTGATTTGTTAACAACTCAGTTCAATAACAAACAAATTATTAGTCAACAAATCACAATTGAGCCACGAGATAAGTTCTTTTTTCCCACCCCTACTAGCAAGCACTCACCAAACCTCTGTTTTTTAGTGAAACTAACAATAAGAAAATAATATCATTGATGTCAGTCATCCGTACCGATCACTATTTGAATATAAAAAAGTATCTTACAAGTCGTCACCACCATTGCATCCGGACAATTATCGACATTGGTCAAAAATTAGTCCCACTGGTCGCAGCACAAAACGACGAAGATACCAACGAATTTGAGTCCCAGTTCACTGGACTGGGGTCGCTTTCATCAACAAATAATGAAAACAAGAGAGGCCTCGTGCAAATAAATATAATGCTGGGCCGTGTATTATTTTTCTTATTCAAAGTAAACCGCTGATTAAAACTTGGACATTAGAAAAGGCTTTTGATTTGGTGAAGGGACCGAATTGGGTCCGAGATGTTTATTTTCTTCAGCTTTCTAATTTCGTTCATTTTTTTATTAATGATAGAATTACACGGATAATTTCAATACTATTCATTTTTGTGTTGAATGTAAATCAAATCACTTTTGGAATTTTCTTCGCAAAACGCGTAACACCGAGAAAAAAAGAATCCAAAATATCCTCTACAGCTGTAAGGTCACCTGACGACCTGAGGCATTGATTCGTACATGTAATAAAGAGGGGAATCAAATCTGCTGAAATCCCAAAAGGATTTCAGGACCCTCAAAAACTAAATTCAACTGTCTAAATTTTGTATACATGAATTTCAAAGCATAAAGTTTTTATGCACAAATCTCAAAATATATATTGGAACATATAGACCGTTGAAATGAGAAATTCAGGTTCCTGAAACATATTTGTTTCCATAAAGAGGGGGCAATCATGCAATGATTATCCCCTACATTAACTCAAAAGGGAATATTTTGAGTTAATAAATTTGAGCCGTCTGATTTTAAACAGAGCCAATCTAACACTTGTTTCAAATCTAGTTTGCATGAATTTTAAAATATATTAGACAGTTGAGATTGGATCAAAATTTGCTGTTATTCTCGCACATGAACAGTGTCCCTGCTATCTCTGCTTTTTCAAATCCAGTTATTGAATTGTTTCGAGATGCGTGCATAGAAAAGTTTTGAAAAAAAATTGCTTTGAGATTCGTTCCAAAAAAAATTGAACGGTTGAATTTGAAAAGGCAGGAATAATAGGATTACTGTTCACAAATAGAGAATAGCAACGGGTTTCATTCCGTTAAGATTTATTAACTCAAAAAATTCGAGTTAATGCAGAGGATACGAATTCGCAATCATGTGCTCCATTTGGCAATGGAGGGAGGGAAACAGATTTACGAGTTTAATATATTCCAATTAAAATTAGATTTGAATAAAATAAGAAAATAGAACATACAGAAGCAATTATTATCAAAGTTGTCAAATTCGTTCTGTTTCAGTTAAAAAAGCATTATTATGTTTGAATGAAAAAATATATATTTCGTATCAATTAATTTTAGTTAATTTTGACAAAAAAAAAATTAAACTAGAGAAAATGTTATAATTATTATATCATTAACGGTTCTCAGTAATTCCATTTAGACAACAATATTTATAATTAAACTTATCGCACCGTAATGTATCTGCTTTAATGTAGCATTCAATGCATTCCAATAATTTAGTATTGATTAGTAGACAACATTTAATATATTTACTATTAGGGTCTTAATTAGATCAAGGCAAGAGGAAAAGGAGTGATCTTATATTCTTATTATTAACTTTTTTTTCTTCTTATTTTTCACTCAAACATATGAAAAAAAAAGCCGCACAAGAAATTGAAGAAACGATCTCCATAGTTTCGTCAAAAATTTGTTAACATATGTCGTATTTGTTATGGATCCAAATTTGCTGAAATTCTAAAGAAAATTTCAGACCCTGCAATCCTCTTCTCTCTCTTCTTTCTCTCTCATTTGAGAGAGAAAGAAGAGAGAGAAAATTGCAGGGTCTCTGAAATTTTTGAGCGAATCTAAATTCATTTGTTATAGGAACTATTTGTGTCCATAATTGAAATATTAATATAGAACAAAGACAAAATATCTATTTGACGGAGTTTTTTCCTATTAATAATGAAAATATTGCATATCAAAGTTTCCAATGATAAAAATATATATATTTTTTTTTTACTATTTCTACAAAGATATCTTGCATCTTGATTAGAAGAGATCGAATATGAAAATATAAAATTTCAGGGATGAAACTTGAAAAACGGAAAAGATCAAGGGTAAAAACAAAAAAAGGTAATAAATAACAGCATGAAAGTGGAACATTGGAACCCCAGCAGTACGCATACGCCACAGAATATAAAAGACCCCATGCTGACGCGTCCGAGTTGACTCCCCAGTCCAGTCTTAGATGGCAAGCACGTAAATAAGCGTAAAACAAACAAGGAACCCAAGAAAAGAAAACAAACCCCAACGATTTTTATTTTCTATTGGTGAGGTCAATAGATAGCGAAACATCATAAACTGTGCTCAGACCAGAACCGACGACTTTGACTTAATTCTACTCCTTTTTTATTTGATAACAGTAAATACTGTCCCTGATGTAAAATATTTACCTTCAAAATTACAAGGATGCATGATTAATTTCGTCGAAGTAGGTCTTCATCACATAAACCATATATTTATACAATTAATTAACCGAAATGAATACAAGTTCATCAAAGCAAATTAAGAGATCCACTGATAATATAAGCTTTTGCTATAGCCTACTGAATTAAGCTAGCTTAAGCTTTTTTTATCAAAAAATATAAAAGAGAAAAGCAACACTTCAGACTCACTAATAATTAACATGATCATTTAAACTTAATCACTGTCCAAATGTTCCGGCGCCGGAGCTATGTCGTTGTCCATTACATGCCGGTTGCTATTACACGCTAGCCCGAGCCCGATTCTCAACCCCGCCCGTTTAACCTTACACCAAAGATCTTTCTTCCTTCCATTCACTGGCACGGTCGACGACCGCCGCACACTTTTTGTGCACTCCAAGTACGCCTTTAGAAACGGGTCATCATCCTCTGCCGAGCCACCTTTCGTCGGTGTGATCTTCTGTGGCGGTTGAAACGGGCACGGTGGCAACGGGACATAAATCCCGTGGACAACCGGTTTTAATGCTGCAGCTGAATATGGCGGCGGCGGAAGCTGGAAAGCATTTTCGGCATCTTGCGTGGCACTTGAATTTAGGGTTTTATTTCTTAGAGGGGTGCCTGGTTGATTCTCCCATGAGAAGGGAACTCCTTGTGTGGAGTTTTCTATGTTGGGGCTCATCTTCTCTCTTTCTTTCTTTCTTTCTTGTCTGTATCTATCTGTATATATATAACAAGGAGGCTTAGTTTGTGATCTGTATCTGTTTATTAGGCGTTTTGTGAGAGAGGATTATAAGCTTGAGGGTTTGTAAACATGGAAGATATATAAATAAAGAGATGTGATGTGATGGCACGGTCGGGTCGGAAAGTGTTTGCCTGAATTTGTCGTGTGATGAGACGCTGTTGAAGGTACGCTTTAAATAAGTTAGGTAAGATTTTGCGAAAGAGAGGCAGTCTGAATTGCAGTCGAGATAGGTTGTTGTTTCTTTGGATTCTAAACAGGGAGCCGAGGTGTAACTGCTCGAGTCTGCTTTGCTTTGCTTGCCAAGGTTTTTATTTTCCATTGCAATTCAAATGCCCTCCAGTAGTGAGTACTGGAGATCTCCAGTTTTCCCTTTTCACTAAACAGTTTTGGCAAAAATGCAAATATAGATGTGAAAATGGACATCTTCAATTTTGGCAAAAATTGGGAGCTGAAAAATGTTTTCATTTCAGTTCGTATCTTTAATTCTTTATCCGATAGAGATGTGAAAATTGAAAAATGATGGCTTATTGGCAAGTAGTGGAATATGCACGGGGCAGCACTGGAGAGTAGAAAATGGTTGACGATGGCGTTTAATTGATGTGCTTGTCATTTTCTTTGAACGAAAAGTCGATTTTGCATAGATTCGAACTTTGAATGATCAAGTTCAAAGGACAGGTAACGATAATTTCACAATATCTTAAGTTTATCCTGGCTTTACTGGCGTGCTTTCGACGGGGAATAAAGTTGGATAACTCTTATCCCTCCATAAAAAAATTATTTCCATTCCGTATACGCCTTCCATCGTGTTTTTTTGTGAATGTTTTAAAACAAATTGGATAAATAACTAACTTGTTTGTTTAGTTAATCCTTTTTTTTTTCCTTAATACCATTTTCTTTTAGAAAAAGTAATACCGCTTTTATCATGTATATTAGTTTACTTGTATCCTCAAGTAAAAAATATTCACCTGTGAGTCACTAAATTAGATGTAATTCTCGTTTATCATAAATTATTGAAAGCTAACCAAGGCTATAAAACATCTTTGAGACTGACAGTAAGAAAACAAACCGCAGTTACACCTTGTTTGGATGGAGAGTAGAGGGAGAGAGGGAATGGAAAAGAAAAGAAAATTTCATTTAATTGTGTTTGGTTGATAAAATTATGTTGGAGGTGAAAAAGTTTAACCTTGTATCATTATAATTAATGAAATTAGTTTTTCTCTCAAATTGGAATGTAACAGATAAAAAAAAAATTTGGTTACAAATATTTTTAGAAAAAATGACACAAATATCCAACCATGTATCTTATATATATAATTCTCATACAATATTTTTTTCTTGAACCTATAACAGTCACTGAATTTCTCATTAACCTTCTAAATTTTAATCAACCAAACAAAAAATAAAATGAAAATGAAAGTTAAATTTATTTTCTCTCATTTATGATCCAAACATGAAGAAATTAAATATGTTAATATTTACTTCTATTCCATTGCATTCCTTTCTATTCTTTGCCTCTCATTCATTCCTCTACTCTCCATCCAAAAAAGGCGTCAGGGGCGGACCCATGTAGTTCCAGGGGCCCTGGATTTCGAGTTCTAATAGAGATCTCAATGTTCCAATCAACTTTGTTCTCTCTTAAATTTTTTTTGTCCTTTTCTAAATGTTTGATTTGTAATTCGATTTAAATTTAGAGTTAAAATTAAAATAATTTTTTGAATTATGATTAATAATTAAAATTAGAATTTACAAATCAGAGTTAAAAAATATAAGTTAAAGCATTTTTTTTAAGAAAAATTTAATTAGTTAATGGATTTGCCAAGCGCAGAGCCGCGCCGACAGCAGCACAAAAGAGCGGCGTACAAGCAGAACAAGACCAGACTGATAAGTGATAACTTAATTGAGTGGGAGGATTCGAGAAGAACAAAGAGGAACTTGCTATTAGCTTTTTTGATACCACGAGGATATAACTCGATTTGATATTTTTTTTGTGGCCGTCACTGACGAAAATCTTGGGTCCACCTTACATCCACGGGTACCAAAACTACAGTGCTCGAAGACACTGGTCAACGACTCCACATTGAAGTCAATTCACTCCAAAAGATGTAGGGGTAAAGAGCGTCTTTCCTTCAAAAAAAATGAGAATGACACCTATTTCTTTTCACATACAATTACAAAATCCAAAAATTAGTACTAATTTTATTAGACGGAATACTTTTAAACCTGAAGTAAATACTATATCCAAGTGGAATCCCGATTTTTTCTTTTAAAAATAGAACTACTTTTAACCATTTTAATAGAACAAGCACTTTATGCAGAATTTTTATAAAAATAATCTTCACTGAGTTCTAAGATTGTGTAGCAAGAAAATTATTTTCTTCACTAGAATCAGTGGAGCCATTTTTATAATAAACTTTACATTTATTCATAAGATCGGATGTAAAATTGACTCCAATAGAAAATGATTTTTTTACTACACCAATCACCGTGTCTTAAAAGGATGTTTTTATAAAAATCCCGCATCTTAAAAGAATTAAAAAGAGTTATATTTATTTTTTTTTTGTTAAAAAGAATCCGGAATCCCTGTATCAAGACCTTTTCTAAAAAAATGGTGTAATCCCCGTATGAAGACTCTTTAAAAAAAAAAAAAGTTGGAATCCCTGTACCAAGTCTGTTTAAAAAGTTGTAAATAGTTGAGATCAGCCATGTGTTGTGTGTTGTCCCCACACGTGCAACAAAAAAATCAGTACAAACAAAAAATGCACAAAATAAATTACAATTTATCTTTAGAATATCAAAGTGACACGATTTTATCAACGCTTGTAATCACAAATTTGACATCCTAAGGCTTTGCCAACTACGTAGGAGGAAACACAGGAATCCTCGCATGTCATTCTCAGAAAACAAAATAAAGAGTGGCCATTATATCAAACCAGACTGTGTGCACTGGGCCCATCCCAATAGATACGCACCAAATACACAAGAAGCATTTTACAAGCTTCACATCTCAAACTACAATATACCCAAACAAAAGGGATAAGAAGAAAGCCCAGCGACCTACAAATAAAGGCTCTTGCAACCACATATCAAATTGCAACAAAAGCAAACCAAACTTAACTTGACCATTTACAAAAAAAGAAATAGTCAAGAGGCTATGCTCACAACTCTATAAATTCTACTCTACCAAGCTATGACACAACAAACCTAAGCTATCAGTGTGATGAGAAAGTTCCACAGTTTCTCTTTTACCGATGCTGGTTCAACCTCTGGTTCTACATCTTCATCCTCTTCTCCGTCAAGATCTTGACCTCTAATTGGAGTTTGCTGTTCACATTCAGCCTTATAAATAAAGACAACAAAATTATTCAAAACAGCAAATAGGAAGCATGTTAAAAAATCTGCTACCAAACCAGTGATGCAAAACTATGTAAAATGACCAGTATGCTTCACCAAATAACTTACCGGAGCTGTCTCGTCTAGAGGTTCTTCATACTTACGTACCACCACCTCTTCTTCAGTATGCGAACTCAAGATTTCTATTTTATCTGAATCATGGGGTCCTCCATTACCAACATGCAGAAGGCCTTCATTCTCCTGTTCACTAATTAGCAAGAAAGAAAGAGAATTAAATACTGTCAAAATAAGTCGATGGTTTGAGAGAGAGAGAGAGATGTAATGTGGCCTAGGTTTGTTCTTACTTTATTTTTTTTTAAAGTTTAGTGTGTTTGGTATGTTTTAAGCAGGTTGTATTACATAGCTGATGTGTTGTAAACTTGGCAAACCATGTAATGCTGATTTTCTATCAATACAATAGCTTGGCAGCCTCTGCCAACAATTTCAAAACAAAATAGAGAGAGAGAGATTACATACCCAGAGGAAGCCACAGAAGGACCACCATTTAAATCATTCTCAGCAATTCTCTTTCTCAGCTTGTACTGACGATCAAAAGGCGTACCATCACCCCCATCATCACTCGGCCTCTTCCTTCCAGAAACACTTGCGCCATTACCAGCACCCCCAACAGATGCTTCCAGAAGAGCACTTTCTGGAGACCGTTTGAATATCACCCCTGCACATCTCCTGACCCACGAAACAGGTGTTGGTTTTGAACTGGAACCTTCCATAACCGTACTTGATGCAACTAGCAGATTCAATCCAGAATCATCCTTGGGATTTGCATTGTCCTTTGCTTCTGACCCATTTGCACCAGAAATATTATACTCCCTGACTTTTTTCACTGGAGTTCTCAACTTCGCTGTAGCATATAATGCTCTTCTCTCTGCCTCCTGATTGGCTGCCTCTAACTCGTTTAGCTGTTTGATTTGTTCATTTATCGACACTCGGTCAACCCGCAATAAATCCCTCTGTTCCTTCAGCTTCTCTCTCTGAACATTAAGTCCTTCAATTGTATCCTTGATTCCGTTTATCTCTTTCTCCCTCTGGGACCTCTCAACCGCTATTTCTTCTCTCTCCTTCTCTAATTTCCTTAACCCAACATCAAGAAGTTCAAATTGCTTGGCTACTATTTCTTTCTGTGACTCCAAATACCGCATCTCCTCATCTTTCTTTTTCTCAAAAACTGCTTCCCTTTCCCTCAAGTAGGACTCGACCTCCTCCCTCTTTGCATTGACCGACTCCTGCAACTCAGCTTTTTGGAGCTCCATATCTCTCTTAAAATCAGCATGCTCTTTCTCCATGTGGCTCAGCCAGTTGGCATGCTCAGCTTGCATGTCTCGCATGATGTCATCTCTTTCATGAGCAAGAGACTCTGCATTTCTCTTCAGTTGAACCCTTAGCTCTTCTTTTTCTCTCTTCAAGCTTTCATGCTCCTCTTTAAGGTGCTCAGTCATAACTCTCCTCTCATTTTCTAACCTCTCAGCTTCTTTCGCCAAATCCTCCTTTTTCTCATCAACCATCTCCCATTCAATCTCAAACTGTTCTTTTTCTGATTGCAGCCTTTCAGCCTCAGCCAGGAGATCTTTCTTTTGAGCCCTAAAGCTATCTATCTCCTCCTTCAATTTCCTTTCAAGTACGGCCAACTCGCTCCTTTCTCCTTCAGTAATCTCAAGAACTCCTTGTGCTCGCAACATGTATTCTCTCTCTTCCTTGAGAGAAGCTTTCTCCTTTTCAAGGTCTAGTTTCATCTTTTCAATCTCGTGTCTTTCTTTTTCTAAGCCTTGCAGAGTGGCATTGTGTTCTCTTTTTGTAAAGTTCAACCTCTCTTCAAGTTCCTTCAAACCCTTTGATTCACTAGTCAGCTCTTCTTCTTTCTCTGCCAGATCAGCAAGCTTAAGGTTGAGGGAATGTTCCTTCTCAGTAAATGAATTAATTCTCTCATTAAGTGTCACCTCAATGTCATCAAAAGAGCTTTTTCGTGCTTCTAACTCCTCGTCAATTAAGGCACGCCTCTTTTCCAACTCAGCCTCAAATTCAGTTCTTCTCTTGTCCAAAAGTGATTGATGTTCATTGGTCAATCTCTCAATCTCAGCCTATACAAAAAAAAGGTAAGCTCATGAAACTAAATACCCCATTATATGCTAAAAGAAATTACTTATTTCCACAATCACATGTTCATATTTGATGCAGTTGACAAAATTAAAACATTTACCTGTTCTTTAGATGCAATAGTCTCCTGCAAAATTAATAGCTCACGTTCTCTCCTATCGAGCAACGATTCCCTTACAATTGTAGCCTGAAATAATTAAAAAGCATTAGAACTTCCCAAGCTCCTCTCTATGCTACTAGCTGGTTTTGTTATATCAAGTACCTCCTCCCTAGTTGAAATAGCTGTTATTCTAAGTTCAAGATTGTATTTCTCTTCCAAGAAAGCCCTTCTATCAGCTTCAAGCTGTAACATCTCAGCCTCCAGTTGCTTTTCCTTTCTATTCAAGCTCTCTGCACGGTCAAGCATGTAGAGTTCTCTCTGGTTGAGGAGAGACTCTTTATCCAATAGCCTCTCCTCCTGTTGATGCACTAACTTTTGTGTTTCACTTAGAGATTTTCTTTGGAAATTGAGATCTTGCTCCTTGGCATCATGTCTGATAAATAAATAAAAAAATTGAGAAACACAGTCAAATACATTGCATGCAATAGCAAAAATTGAAGTCATGTACTCTTGTATATACCATCATTCAAGGAAAGCTTAATTGTGGTGCAGCATCAGAATCTACTATACACGTATTATGTGCTTTATGATCTGAATAGCCAATTCAGCAAATCCCTACTTATAATATCTAATTAATCACAAAGGATGCAACCTTTAAATAAAATAAAAAAGAAAATACAAAATAGAAAGCAAATTTCAAATTCCAAAGCAAACCAGCACCCAGCTTGAATGTTTCATCTAACACTAAAGCATCAGAATCTACTATACACTAAATCATTCGTTCAAAGGTATCATCTAACACATATTAGTAAACTAACAAACTTACTCAGACTGAAGAGCAACAAGACGCCTTCTAAGATCGTCTTCACGTGCCTCCACATCTTGAATGCTCCGTCGAGCCGCATCTCGGGTGCGACTGGCATCAGCCTCAAGAGACCTCACTGAAAGAAGCTTCTCCTCAGCATCATCAAGTTTTTTTTGAGCTGTCTGTGACAGCTCGCGTGCCTCCGCCAGCTTGTTCTCATATGCCACCTTTGTCTCTGCCCATTCAACCCTTGTGTCATGCAAAGCTTTCTCAATCTGCATTATCAGAATTTATACAGAATTATGCAGTTAACCTAATAAACAAGTTTTGTAATATTATACAGTTTACAGCTTTACTACAGGGTAGCACCACATACTTGACCTAACAAACATGTCGTAAAGGAACTGCACCAGCAGCGTGCAAACAAAATGCTGTACTTCTTTGTAATTCTAATAGGATAAATAAACTAATAAAAATGTGCAAGCAACATGCAAACAACATTATGTACTCCTTTGCAATCCTGAAAGGATAAAATAAATTAATATAATATCTACGAAATATTGTACCAGCAGCATGCAAATAGTACTAACGCTGCTTATGTTTGGTGTCCTAATTGGATTATGCATGAACGATTTTATCATTATACCTTCCCAAAATTGCCTCACTGAAATTGCAATTGGCTTCATGTGCCAGAACAGCATAGTAGTTGACAGGTACTATTAGACCAGCCAGTACGGAGTACCCTTCAATAAAGCCATAATATTGATAAAATGAGAACTAAAGAATAGAAAAACAGCATACATTTGCAACACACTCTTTTTCAATTCCCAAAGCTTTCTTCAATGACTCTTCTCTCTTTGCAGCCTCAGCTAGTGCAGATGCTTGTGCGGCCCTTTCACGTTTGTATGAAATTTCTGATTTATCAGTTGATGCTTTGAGCTGTTCGTACTTCAAACTCCATTCCTTTCTATCTAATAACAGAAGTCCCATCTGGTGCTGATGCTCATATAACTGCAATCAAATAAACAAATAGTCAATGTCTTATAATCCTAATTAAATATTCAAATAAAAGTAACCATGTTCGTATTTTATAACGTGCAATTAAAGTAGAAAATGTGGATGACCAGAGTGCAGCTTTCAAGTATACTTCGCATATATTTCCACAAACAACATCAGTGTTAGGTAATGTTGATGAAGTACTTAAGTACTTGCAGACTAGAACTCACCTTATTGTTCTAAAAGGTCCCAGCATTAAAAGGGAAAAAGAGGACAGTTACAGACTTATGATGTGTAGCCTGAAACTGTATCTTCAAATCCATATATGTTATAAAACTTTCAAATTTACACGTATGCCAAAATTTGGAATTTCATTATACATGGTCAGTTAAGTTAATAAACCAAAAAAGAAGCAATTTTCAAAGTTAGATTCTTAACTAGTTTCCATTTTACAGCTCACTAATTGAGACAACAGACAATTACCAAGGTTCTCAGTTGACTGAAATTTTACTACAAGAAAATAGCAGAAGGAAATTTATCACCCAGTAGGCATAACATTAATCGACAGAAATGAGAAACCCAACCAAACAAAAAACAGCTATCTGTGCATGGGGAAAATTTTATCCTTCGCCTTGATGATTTAATCAAAGATTGATAAAGAAAAGGAAAGATTTAACCTACCTCGGCTTCAAGCTTGCATATATAAGCTATAAGAGCAGCTTTATCCTTCTTCTTGACCGTTTCTTCGTCAAGCCCAGCATCTCCCAACCGGCGCCAGATCGCCTCGTCTCCGCCACCGTTCGCCGGAGGAGAGAGAACACCGCCACGTATTCCGGCGGAGAGAAGTCTTGGGCTCGCCATAATCTCTCCGGCGGAAACCCTAGATCGGTACAGAGGCTGTCGACTTGGTATTAATTGGAACTAGCCTTTTTTGTTTGGGGAGAGTGGAGAGAAGGTTTTAATTTCTTGATTTTTTTATTTGGGTTTCTTTCGCTAGTCAGAATGGGTAAAGAGTATAAAACTTTGCCTTTCTCATTTTCACCCTTTTTCTCCTTTTGCAGCGAAAGCTTGGAAGAGGAAGTTTTGGTTTTTTTTTTCTTTATTCTTTTTATTCATCTCCGTTTCAAAGGAACTGCTGACACCTATTTTTTCTGTCAATGCTCTTTTTAAGTCACAAAGCACTAGTGAGTTAGGCTAATATGACACTAGTGTTATATAAAACTAAATAACACCATATTTTAAACTCTTAGATTTACTTTAAGATCCGTAATATTCGTTTTTACTGTTCAAGTACTTCATTTTGTCCGGATCTTAAAACAGATCTAAGAGTTTAAGATGTAGTGTTATTTAGTTTTATATAATACTAGTGTCATATTAGCCCAACTCAGCACTAGTCGTAGAAATATTGTGTGAAGATGTTAAATTCAAATCAAGTGTGATGAAATTAAATCATTATTTTTATAAATAATTTGATAGATGACTGAATCAAATTATATAAAATTTGATATACATCATCTAAACTATGTAAAATATATTTACAGCATTACCTTTTTTTGTTACTTTTATGATAGTTTTGTCATTCATCATGACATTATTTGTTGTCAAAATATTTATTTCTATATTAAAAAAATACAATTTTCATTAGTACACAATGAATTTGTCAAATTACATTATAGTCCTCAGTCCGTGACCTTGCCGTGGCCGGCAGGGTTTAAGAAATAAGACTACGCAAAACACAAGCAAATCGTGACATCTCGAGACTCGAATCTGTTGAATGGAGAAGAACTGGAGAAAGAAGGCTTTTGGGTTTTGACCTAGTGTTACTGTAACAAGAATTAAAAATAATGATGAGTCGTATTACCTAAGGTAACAGAATATTTCTGTTTCGATCTAGACTGTCCGATTGGAATTCGCCTGAATGATCGGACGGCAGGATTCTGATCAGACGGTTTGGATCTGAACAGAGATATTATCTTACCTCAGGTATACTGACTTGGATAGGCGATAGTACACTATCCACATTAATTGGTTTAGTTCGATTTGCGCGGGATTTGATTTGATTTTGTATGACCTCGTTCCGTTCCAAATCAAAATAAACGGGATCGCTAGTGTTACTATCCTATTCCATCGTGATTCGTGAATTTAAATTTGGGTATTATGCCATGCGTGATACGTACCCACAAATCCTCACACGGTTCTTTTTTATCCCTTTTCTCCCGAAATTTTTATTTCTGCCATTTTCTGAAAAAAAATAAATAAACTAAACAAATCCCATTTATGAAGAATTTGACTCCTACTGCGACTTTAGAACATCGGTACGAACTCAAAGGCTGGAGTCCGCACTATGCCGATGCGTCCAAGATACGAATCGTACTGGTGTTCTACGACCCTACTTTTTTATTTTTGTCTAAAAAAACTTATGTTAGTCCTTGGAAATCGCATCAATATCAAATTTTTAGGGAATTCAAAGTTGAATTTCAAATTCAAAATCCTGATAAGAAAAAAAAGAAATGGTAGAGTTGCAGAACATCAATGCAGAATCATATTTGGGACCGCATTGGCATAGTGCGGACCCTTATCTTTGAATCTACACTGGTGCTCTATAGTGTTTGTTGGGGGTTTTTTTTTTTTTTGAAAAATGCTAGAAATAAAAATTTCAGACCTTTTTATTTGCTGAACCTGAACAACAAAGTACACGAGTTAAAGTCTTCAAATTAGCAACAGCAAATTGAAGATTATAAAATTGACAATTAGATAGTTTTGAGTTTCACACCGGACTATATAACTAGCTATAATTTTATAAGCTAAATTTTAGCATTTTAAACCTATTAATTTTGACCATGGCTACAAATTAGAAGTCTTCTACCTCTGGTTTTATAATTTACTAAGTTTTCTCATTTGAATTACATGTTAGCTATTTTTTTTAACAAATACCGGAAAGTTCTCACGTGTAGATTTCGGAATTCAAATTTTGACTCGTATCGCTCATCAACGATATATATGATTTAAGGCTGTGTTTGGATGTACTGAGAATAGCGAGAATAATGTTGTTCTGATTCATTCAAACATACTCAATTGTTATTCGGAATAGCGAGAATAACAATGTTCCACTATTCCTATAAAAAGTTGGAATAACAATTGGTACTGTCTCAAATATTCAATCCCTCTATCGCTACTATAAAAATTCAATCCAAACAACATTTTTGTTATTCCGAATAACACCACATCAACACTATTCTAAAAATCACTGTTCTCATCTACTATTCTCACGTAGTAATTATTCTAGCTATTATAGAGTGCATCCAAATGTACCCAAAAACTTTAACAAGTATTTGATCTTAAACCTAAGATACACGATTGTCAAACACGACACTCAAGTAAGATATCTCATATCTGGTCTTAACTTGCAACTCTATCTATGAATTAAAGAGTCGACTAAAGTTTAGCATAGTCAGGATATGTTTGGCGTCCTTGTTGAGAATAGGAATAGAAATTGAAAATTACTGTTCACGTGGAAAAAAAAAATTACTCAGACGGAAAAAAAAAATTCAGTCTGAGTGAATTTTTTTTTTCCACATCAAACAGGGCCTTATAATGTGGTTTTAGATTTTTCTGCAAATATTATTAATACGACAAGCAAACTTATGTCACAGACGTACATAAAAAAAAAACTCAGTAAAAATTGCCGAGCTAAAAAAGAATTAAAAGAACGTTTCGATAATATACAAAATGACCAATTTATAGCCGACTAAACAAATTTACCAACTCATGTAACAAAGTTTAGAAAATGCAAAAGGCAACCCAAAAAATAACCTTTCAACTGTATATTCAATTTGTAGACATATTTAACTTTTCTCAATTGACTTCATATTTTTTTTTCTTTTGATCAACCGTGCTATGCTCCTTATTATTAAAACTATATTCAATATTACTCGTTATGTTGATATAGACGAAACCAACAATTTTAAAGTAAACTTATTCCAATAAGACATTTACAACGAAGGGTATATAAATTTAAATGTAAATAATAATATTATAATCATTCTTTGTATACAAATTTTCATAATTACGGCTGTTAAAAC
The DNA here is from genome assembly GCA_033356055.1 of Carex pumila. Classification (NCBI taxonomy): domain Eukaryota; kingdom Viridiplantae; phylum Streptophyta; class Magnoliopsida; order Poales; family Cyperaceae; genus Carex; species Carex pumila. The sequence continues at coordinate 19,933 of JARJHM010001166.1, read as the reverse complement.
GGGCTGAGAGGATGATATATGTAACTTTTCATGTAGCAGTGGTGTTGATGATTATATTTCAACTCACAATACGTATACTACTCAAATTAGTTCACGGAAAATCTGAATAGCCACAAACGTCTGTTACGTCTCTGGTCGACTGGTCCCCACGAACCTTGTTGGGAATGGCTGGCGATAGGCTGTGCACGCCCACTTTGGCACGTGGCTTACAGAGGGTCGTTCGTTTTAACCTTTTAGGAATTTTTTTTATAAAGTATAATTAAAAAAAAAAAAATTTTGGAACTAACGTGATTATTTTTTTATAAAAATTATAAGAACTGAAATGTTATTTTGATTCCGAATTTTTATTTGGGATCGAAATGACAATTTGATTTTAGGTATTTTTACAATTTTTTTTTTCAAAATATGTGAAAATGGCTGGGAGCGAAATGGCATCTCGGTTTTTATGATTTTTGTAAAAAAAAAACAACCAAGTTGATTTGGTAAAATTTATTTTTTTATTCATGGTTTCTAAAAAAAAATCTTCCTTTTAGACAGATTTTGCAATATCTGTAAAGTTACTCGCAAAAATTAAAAAAATTGCAGATATCTATAAATTATTTTCGAACTATCTTCAGAATTTTATTGCTTCCTAAAAACACTAGATCCTGATTCTTATGTATTATGAGATAATGAAATATTTTTAGATAACAATAACATACATACTATACTAATACTTGTATCAAAAATTTAAATCAGTCTTGAGGTTTTTTTTTTTTTCTATGAATTCTAAATGTGTCGCTATCACAAGAATTTGAGACTGTCTAGAATAAATTCTCATTATTAATTCTCAATAGTACAAATTTGTGCTAAAATAATATACATATTTTTGTCGTATTATTAGAACATGTTTATATCAACTTGCAGTAACAGAAATAAGATATTGTTTGTAAAAAACGCACACATCTGTAAACAAATGAACATATATGTGCTAAATTAATATTTTTTATCAACTTAAAAAAATTCAATTGTGAAATTCATGCATGGCGGTCGAGCTTTTTTAATTGGAACTAGGATGTTATTAAACTTGGTTGGCTTCAAATAATGAATTTAAATTGTTAAACTGATTTATTTCACGAATTTTGTGTTTAAATATTGAAATTTATAATTCTTTTTATAATTAATCTAGTATAAAATTAAGCAGTAAAAAAGATTATAAGTTAATTTTGCTGCATTCAATTTATCATTTTTGATCGCCTGACATTATAACATGTAAATACATTACTTGTGAAGTAGTTCAGTTTTAACCGTTTTAAATTTATCATTTAAGGTTGAAGTCCATCCAACAAAATTTTAAAATTCTACCCATTAATTTTTTAATTAAGATTAACAACACATTAATTTTACTCAAATGTGCAATCAAATTTACAACTCATTACGTATCGCAATCGAACTTTTTAAATCTTTTTACTCGGCAAGCCAAAAATCTAAAGAAAAATACGTATATGTAATATGCTCAACGCAACAACTGCACATGCAAAACAAAAACAAAAAATGATTATGTATGCAAATCAAACAAATCAGATCAAATCGGTATGACATGTTCCTTGACAGCGCGTACAGCACTTCACATGCGAGTTAAGGGACTTTTAAATTTGTTAATGCGTCAAAGCATGCACAACAATTAAAAAATTAAAATTTCTTGTGTATCCAACTATCCATACAAACTTTCAAAATAGCTAAATCAAAATACCATAATATCCAATGTCCCATCAAAACTTACCATTCTTTCTTCTATACCCATTTATTTATTTAACATTTTATTTAATTATTTTTAAAAATAAAATTAACAAATATACCCTCCTCTCTTCTCTTTCTCCTATCTATCTTTTTGATTTATTTTAGAACAATTAGTTCGGACAGAGTAATTTAATCAGGCTCTATAAAAAAGAAGTTGGCTTTGATATTTAATTAGCGTACTATGCAGAATATGTTTCTCTTCTCCAGTTGTATGAAATGCAGGTTAAATAAAAAAAGGTTATGAATTGTCCACTTAGAATCAGAAAATTTATATCAAATTAGCTATTTTAAAAGTTTGTAGGGGTACACTAGAAATTTTCACTTAAAAAAATACACCAACACGGACGCACGTAAAATATCCAACTTAGAAAGTCCCATATTTTTGCACGAGTTCATAAAAATAGACCAAATTTGGTCTAAGCATATGACAGCATTACCAAAAAAAATGGTCCGTATATGAAACTTGATTTAAAAATATAACTGAAATACATCTTGCATCTATAACATATCGTGTATTCTACACGATCACACAAAAACTTGATTTAAAAAAGATATCACCTCTATTGCAAATATATACCGTGGAAATGCATTTAAAACATGATATGCTTAGCAATAGGAAATTCTAACAAGTTCACGGGTCAAAAATTTATTTATTAGTAAAAAGATTCACAAAAATACATTTAAAAGTATTCTTCTATTAGCTCCAAAATTTGAATCACTAAACTCAAACAAAATTAAATCAATGTGTCATGTGTACAAACTGTAACTTTTGGTCTCTTCGTGCCACAATACAAATCAAACAGTCACACAAATTAACTTATAGTTAAGCTAAAAAATACTCATACTACGTGCTCAAAAAAAGAAAAATACGTGGGCAAATTAAACAAATTAGGTCCAACACGGTGCAAATGTACACCTTTTGCACATAACTCTTGTAACTCTCTGTTTTTATTACGGTGCAAACATACAGTTTTGGACAGGGTACCACAAATTACATAATTCTACTGGAATCACACTATAAAGGAAACCACAGTTAAATATAGACGTTAAATTAAAAAGAAGTACGATGGTTATGTCTCATATAAAAAAAAAAGTTATGAGTACATGGTAGTAAAATGGTTGACATAGTTAAATTCCCATTATTTCCTCGTATTGAAAGTTCCTCTAGATTATTCACAAGTCTAATTTAATTATGAAAACAACTGACCATGATGCTCCTTTATATGCTGATGAGGCTATCTTGCTCTGATCTATCAGAAATTACCGAGAAAGATGCACCAATTGCATTGTAATAATCAGATAACCAGCCTTTAATTATATTAATTTCAGTTTCTCTGAAGTTTACCAACCAATCGGGATCCTCATCAGTTGATGGTCGCAAATCAATGTGATGGGCTCCTGTCAATAACAACAGATTATACAGTTAACCTGCAGCATAGTATTTATAATAAATTTATACTTTCATATTGTAAGAACTAGTGCGCCGCCTACTAGAATCATTACATTGCTACAGTTGTGAGAGGCAAGAATACTGTAACAGCTTATCAAGTCAAAAAAACATACTAGATTGAGGAAGGTGCATACTGAATATATACATGGAATTTGAGAGGACTGCATAAGGAGGCACAGAGATAATTAGATTTTTTTTTTTTTTCAAAATAGGAGGTTGACCTCCTACAATGGTTTTATACTTCGCTTCAAACATGGGTGTTCTCAGAAATCCAATTTGAAGTTAGAAGTTGAAAATATTCTAATAATACTGTTGTAGTTAGAATTTAAATACTACCCAGCGGAGCAACAAGCGCAATAATGCTATCAGATATGTTCTTCAGGACACTGCATAAAAGTAAAAAGAACTAAATAAATAAATTTCATAAACAACATATAGTTCAAAGCAAAAGTTCAGATTAAAGTGATCTACCCCCCGCCGCTCCAAGGATCCAGGAGCCCATTTGAGAAAATGATATTACTGCCGAATTTCTCCAAGACTGTACTAATATTCTGAGAAAAAAAAAAGAAATTCAAGAATTAAACATCCAGAGGGAGAAAGCACCCAAAAAATAAGTAAAAAAGAGGTCTGAGATTGAAAAATATAGGCCCTTTACACACCACAATATGCTACCAATTTTTGCAAATAGCACCTAACATCTGTTGTGTAATTAACAAGTACTATCATTTTGGATATTAGAACATAACACCCATAATGTAAACAAAGGTCAAGTAAGAAAAATGACTCAGCTGCCCCTAACATCATTTTTTCATCTTACTAAGTCAAGCACCTTCAAGGCTAGTTCATATTAACTTTTAAAATAACACCAATCAATTGGCTTTATTCAGTTCAGCTATTGCTTTAGAAATAAAGGCTTCTAATAAGTGCATAAATATTGTCTGATGAGAACAAATTACAATGCAGGGAAAGTTTCTCATTGTCATGAATAAGTGGGGTGTCATTTACATATAGGAAAAAATATTGATGTTATTTGCTAGAAAAATAGCATATAATTATAAGGAAGAAATAAATAAATGAATCACATACATGGCCACCGAACTCCGTAGTAATCCAATGAGGCCTTATTGACACATTATAAGTCATACGACATTCATTTTCCCGATCAGCCAAACTGAAATCATATGGAGGAAACATGCTTGTTTCTGGGTTGGATGCAAAAGGCATGATCATCTCTGTGCACGCCTGTTGATGCATGCTGAACTTATTAAGTACAATTTTTTTAGTATAGATTGAAGGAAGAACATATCACATATAGTTGTACGAAGAATAGATAGTATGAACATGTCAATTTGATTGTACCAGGTATAGATACAAAAATAACATAATGTCTTCATCAAAGAAAAATAGGGCAATGCTAAGGAAACACAGACTTTTCATCATTCACATTATATATGGTAAAATCTAATTGAGAGTCTTTAGTGTTTTTTCATGTAAGATTGTTTATTGTTAGAGATAATAAAATTGTTAAGCCAATTATCAAGTGGTAAAGGTCATTTTGTAACAACCGTAATAATGGGGGCAAAAAATATTGTAGTAAATGGAAGGTTAAAATGTGACATTTTTACCTAAACCATTACTGTTTTACAGATTGTTTAATCTAAGCCATCTTTTTTGCCTGATTGATGTTAGGGCTTTGGCTCATATGGAGCCAACTAGATCAAACAATCATAAGAGCTTAGGGACTAATTTGAACAAGTTATCATTTGCAAGGACTATATTGCAAATTCACTTCATATTAGAGAAAAGGTTGCAAAGCCAAACCTGCCATTGCCAACCATTCATGCCATGGGGATCATCATCCAAATCGAAACAAGTATAATTTCCAGTATAATTGTAGTACACGTTTACTCCTGCATATATACGCTCTGCCAGAGTTTTGCCATCAGAATCATCATCAATGTGTCTACAAACCTACAAAAAATACACAGGATATATCTATTGGTTTCAAAATGAGAGAAGGGAGAAAAGGTATAACTCATCTTGTCAGTGAAATAGACTTTTACATTGTAATATTACATTGTTCAAAAGGACCAAAATATATAGATAAATTTATCAAGGAGCACGCACATACAAAAGCATATTAAGAAAGACAAGATTGTATAGTGTCAAAAATAATACAAAATAATGAAAGGAACAAACCTCTTTTATTGGGTTGGCAGGTAAAGGCATCAAAAAGTCTGATGGGTATGGATAATCCACCATGGCAAGGTAGCTGTACGCAGAATCTATCCAATCAAGAAGGTCTCCTGTATTATTCAGAGTACTGTATGTACCATAACATACCACTTAGTACATAACAAAGTGAAGTACGAAAGTATATAAGTGACAAACAAAGAAAAGTATAAAAAATAAAAAAAACATACTCGCAAATTCGGAAGGTTTTGGTTAACTTGAGAAGACCATTTTGGTCATTTCCTTCAGCTTGCAACACATCCCAAGATTTCTTTATGGAGTTGAAGCAGCTCTCGTTTTCTCTCTTACAGAAACCAAATGAGTCAGCTTATCCAAGACAATAGTCACAAAAATAACATTCATATGTCCTTTTGATTTGATGCCAATACATGAAAGGCGAAATTTTCCTTCAAGTATACTTAAAGATGCAAAAGTACAAATTATACCATTGCTTTCATCATCAATTGAGTTTTTCTAGAGAATAGTTTGTATCCACATTTTTTCCATATAAAGTTTTGCAATACTAACTTTAAAATCATTTGACACGATGTTGTAGAACGTGTCAGCGGGAACAATATCATCGAATTGAAGAATTGGAGCTGAAGATGCAAGAGCTCCAATGGCAATATGGGGATACTTCAGCCTCATCCAAGCAGCCAACACTACAAAGATGAACAACATGTCATACAAGGAAAAAATAGTTTTCTTGCAAACCAGACCAAAATTATAGCATATGTGCTAGCCGCATCCAACATTATTGTCGTTCACATTTACCATCAACTGTAATTTGTTGTTAATCATTGAACCAAAGTAAACTTAACCAAGAAAGGACCAAATCCCCTATTACCTAAATTAACCATTCAAAGAAGTACTATAAACTTGGAACCAGAATTTCAAACACATAATTTGCATTGATTAAGTTTCATCAGAAGAGTAATGGGGAACAATAATTATATTTGCTTATCTGGAAAAATCATCACAGTTAACCAAATGTTAGGTACCAGTAGCAAATGTGAGGAATATCAGGTTGTATACACAAATCATACTGCCCATTTATGCCAATATACATTATCTAAACACAATTTTCAGGTCCATACTGGAAATTGCCTTCCAAAAATGAAAGTAGTTATCTTTATTCTTACTTCCAGCATAGGAGCCACCGAAGAGTACAACAGGACTATCTTCCGATGACATGTTGTGCTTTAGGTCAAGGAGCAGAGTTGCATAATCTGCTAGTGCTTGCTCAGCAGTGAGGTAGGCTAATGACTTTGCACCGCTATATGCAGCTTCTTTGCTACCATATGGCATTGACTCACCATAGTATCGATGCTACGAGCAGTAAAAAAAAAAAAAAAAAATTGCATAAAGAAGTTTGCACCGAACTGTTATATACGATATCCAATCCTTTTTTAGTTGGTGGTGGTATTGACAAAAAAGTGTTCTGGTTGCTATGCAGTTTTTGAGAATTGTTTGATGCTACTATAAATTGGATAAAATACTGACGCCAGTTCACGAGGGATCGTTTATAACCCCAAAAAATTTCAGTGACGGCTTCAGTTCACAATTTATACGAACTTGAAGGTACATTTCACCAGAAACTCATTATGCCCCATATTTCAAATAGTACTTGGTAGACTTTGATTTGTCCAGTCAAGACTATCAAACTGTTCTTTTTTCAAATAGGGATCAGTCTATAGATAAAAATTTATACACGATATGCCTTGGTTTTTCATATATTCTGGAAGTGAACTTACATTTAGTCATAAATTTCGTGTGTAACATGTCTCATACGGCCAAGTTGAAATATTTAGGGTTAACAATAAGAGTTTGAATTTTTTTTTTTTTTCAGGACAAAATGAGAATTGGATGGTACTTTGCGCATCATTGTATTGGACTATATTTCAGAAAAATTTAGGCATCTGTATCATAGAAGAACACAAATTTTGACCTAAGCATCATTTTGATACTCTGGAACATGCATGTGAAATTAACAAGGTAGTATATAGATCTTGATTGTTATAAGTAGAGGATTGGTACAAGCTGGTACCATCCTTATTGAGCCCTGAATATGCCAGTTCTATACAATGCCAATTGAGAAATATAGCACAGATGAGAACAGGGGCGGATCTACTGTAGCACAGGAGGGGTCAGCTGCCCCCCGCTGGATTTTTAAAAATAGTGCTAAAAATATGCTTTTCGGACCTCTGCCCCTCCCTGAAATTCAAATTACCTCCCTGTAGCCCATTCTGGAATTTTAATAGACGGAACGGAGCTCATATAAACTTTGAGTGAAACAAATTAGTGAAGCCCAAATAGGCGCTGATCCCAAATAGCAAAAATTAGTTGAACCAAAATGTTTTTATTTTTTTATTTATTTTTTAATTCAAAGGCAGAGGCTGCCAAGTTGAACCAAAATGTTGATTTCAAATTCCCTATAAATATTGAATTGTTTATTTTTTTTCAAATAATTTGGAATTTTTATTATATTGATTGGTATTTTTTTTGTTATGTTGAATTATACCTGATAAGTTATTTGCATCCGATCATTGCCCCGTCCTGACAAAAATCCAGCGTCCGCCCCTGGATGAGAAGCAATTGCTGTAGCCGTTATGATAGTTGGTATTGTTGGCAATAGTTGCAAGTTTTGCAATTTAACCCATTCAAAACTTAAAAAAGAGTATAAATGAAACTTGAAGGATCATTTAATCCCTTGAAGGAATACTTTGTACCATTATTTTATTACTTGACAGGTGCATGACTTGGCTTAAAGGGCTAAAGTATTATATTTGACGGGTTTGGCTTTAGCAATATATATATAAATATACGAGTAGAACTAGGGTGTTCCTAAGTTCACCAAACTTCATTGTGAACTCAACTCTAAAATCTATCTGATTGACTTCAGATAACAAATCCGAACCGTTGAAACTCATCTACCTTACGAGTGATGCATCTATATGTAAAAATTTAAAAATTTTGAATTATTTTTGTATAGAGTCAAGTGGTAAAAAAATATTTAAAAAATGAATGCATTAAAATTAATTTATAAACTTTTTGATTTTGACCGTTTGACAATATACTAAATCAATTCGAAAGTTAAAATTTTTTCCATGAAGACGCATCACTCGTAAGGAAGACAGATTTTAATGATTCAGGTTCGTCATTTGAAGTCAATCCGATAGGTTTTAGAATTGAGTTCACAAAAAGGCTTGGTGAACTTAAGAACACCCTCTACTCATGTGGATTTCAACTCGTAAACATAATTACTTCTATTATTGAAGTTATTACCAATCTGGCAAAGTGGCAAAGTGGCAATCTGCTGTTCACAACATGTGGATTTCAACTCGTAAACATAATTACTTCTATTATAGTCTATTTGCTTAATATTTTGTTTTTATCAACTTCTAATTCAGGTTAAAAGTAGCTGTCCAGCGTAATAAAAAACAATCGACAACCAGAGACGCAGCAGAGCGTGTCCTAGTTACTAGTTTCTTCAAATTTTAAAGCTTGCTTGCGCTTGTCAATGTTAACACAGAGAACCGAACTGACAATGAATGAATGCATACTTACCAGTTACCACTTACAACGACGTAAAATACCGTATTTTTTTCTGGTAAAAGTAAGACTTGCCTCGGCGAAAACGACAAGAGCATTGAACCGCGGAGCGATCTCCCAAATGAAGCCGGTGTTCTCAGCGAACCACAAGATATCCCCTTCATTCCCACAGTAGAAGAATATGGGACCGCGAGGTCGGGCCCACTTGTCAGTGGACCCCAACAGGTACCTCTGCTGGAAGGTCGAATCACCTTGAGTATCTCCGATGAAACTGAAGTGGTCCAACTGCTGCGTGTAATACCTCGTCTCGTAGGAATAAGAATTGGAACTGGAACTGTAATTGCTGTTCTTGAATTTGCGGTGGGAGAATCGGCCAAGAAATTGTGGGTAGGTCGGACCGTATGGAGAGGAACTGATGAGAACGGGGAATAGAAAGAGGAACAGTAGCAGATGAACTAGATTGAGTGATGACATGCTGATGCTGTATGATCGACTGAGTACTTTTTTTTCTGGGTGAAAAATAACAAATTCAGGATCCTATAAATAAAACCGAGCTGGGGAGCGCAGTGGAGGGAATTCGATGTAGAATTCATATCTTCTGCATTAACTCAAATTTTGAGTTAAAATGTGGACCGTCCGATTGAGATCTGTACTAATATTAAAGGGCCCCGTGCGTTATAGACTTGGGCTGGATTGGCCCGAATTCTGATCGTACGGTTCAGAACTTAACTCAAACGGTACGTTAATGTAGAGGATACGTGTCCATTGGATGTAGCGGAGTTATCGCTTCGCGACTCCAAAGAGTAAAGAGAAGAATCTGTGTTTTGGGACCCACCAGGTTTTGTTTTCTAAATTAAAGAAAAAAACGAAGTAGGTATATAGTATATACAACCCGTATGGGGCTATGGGCTCATAGTTGGGCTTTATTTTCTGCTCTTCATTGTAAAGGACAAAAGCAGTATTTTATTTGATGCGATGGAGATGTCATTGTCTACTTTATTTTTACAAAATTGGGGTCAGATTCCTTTTCTGCAATCGAACATCTCACCTCACCGTCACCGTCACCGTCGTTGAACATGATAAAGGCTACTCGAGATCCCGAATATTTTATTAGCATTTGAAAAAAAAAAAATTAGATATGCTCATTATAAGTTCTTTGATTAGATATTTTTCCATCTGAATTTAAAAGTTAATTATTTTTTTCCATCTGAATTTAAAAGTTAATTATTTTTTTCCATCTAAACTCACTCATTTGAGTAATATCCATGTTTTCTTATTTAATCTCTTAAAAATACAGATTAGTATTAATAAAAAAAATGGACAATTTTATCTTTTTTTAAATTCTTTATCGCTAAACCTTCCATTTAGATTCAACCCCTCTTCTTTCTCTCACAAGAATTGTATATAATCAGTTGCGGAGCTATTACTGTCCGGAGTTGGATATCTGTTTTATCCTAATTTTTTTTTTTTTTTATAAACTCATGTTGTATTGGATTGTTGTCCCACTCTGAAATTTTTTTGCTCTATCTTGTAAAGTTCAAATTTCTCAACGTATGATGTAATTTGCAGTTTTTGAATTTGTATTTTAATATTTTTGATAAAATTTGAATTGTTAATATTTTTGTTCACCCAGACTTAAATCCTGACTACACCATATAATAGAGGTAATCTTCTTCATTTAAATCACGAGACGTTATTTTTAAAAATGTATCCTGATTGAAATCACTACACATTGTTCTTTTTTTACAACGTTTGTAGGATGGTTTACTAACAGTGTTTTAAAATGCGGCCGCATATGCTTATGCAGTGGTATTCCGCATACATAATCTCATGCAATCAAGTTCATGCGGTTTTGAATATACAGACACATATATGATTCATGCAGACTTGAAAAGGGCCTAAAAATTATTTTGCAGTAGAAAATATTAGAATCTATAACCTTTATAATATGGTAAAGAGTACAAACTACTAAATTGAACAAGTCTTTAGATATAAATTAGTTTTATTTTATCTATATTTCTTTAACAAAGCATAGTAAAACTGTATATATACTTTCGCATACAAATCCGCATATACGACCATATGCCGCATATGCAGTATGCAGTGTCCTTCAGCACGAATGAACAAAACCATATTTTAAAACACCGTTTACTGGTTTAGTTGGATCACTTGAGTGCACTCATGGTTGTGCCTTGTGGGGTCCAAAAACTAGCCTCCTTTTGTAAGCTACAGAGAAATGACTTGTCATTTGGGCTGCCGTGTTTCCAACAAATGAATGTATTAGGTAACCAGTAACCACACTTTTACTTTCAAATGTGGATGGCTAATTTTGTTCCTTTAAAATAGACCACAAATAAAAAGGTAAATAATTATCTTGTATATGTAATTTAAATCAATATCATTTGATTTTTTTTTTTCAAATAAACTTTTGAAATTAAAATTCAATACAAAGTTATTTTATGAGGCTTGAGCTCGTAATTATTGTTGGTAAATTTTAGATAAATTATTCTATCTTGGTTCAAACCTTTTGCAAAGTAATTTGTTAGATCCAGAGCCCCTACGAGCACCACAAACTTCTCCTCTTAATGTTAAAAATCAGTTAGAAATTCCGTAATTTTCTGTGCCACGAAAAAATTATATGAAATGTAAATAAAAATTAATCATATGAAATTTTCATATTGATTATAAAATAAAGTATAACAACCATAACATTTTATTCTCAATTATACATTAAAATAATGTGCGTGAATATTTTTTTTAATTAATAAAGTCAATTAACCTCCATTAAATAAATGTGCATCCCCCAAATATGTTAGTAGCGTAAAAGTAATTGTAATGCTAAACTACATTGATGATACATCATATATAATTAAGTATTTCAAGATACGCATACAAATCACATTCATATTTTAAAATACAAGTTGAAAAATTGTCTATTCACGCATATTTAGATATGGTACCAACTTTCATATGTTATACACCGGTTAAAAAATTATTTTGAGAATCAATTTTTAAACTAGTGGTAAAAACAATGTTTTTCGTATGAGAGGTTGCAGATTTAAAATTTAAAATAAATTTTTATAAATATTAAATAGTTGAATAACTTGAACTTCAATTTCTACTCACAAAAAATAAAACTACTTTCATATTACAAGCATACATACAAACTACAAATCCTATAATAATTTGATGACATCAAATAGATATGCCACGATGCTCATATGAACAACATATAAATATAAAAACAAGCTCAGTTAAATAACAAATATATATAAAATAACATACAAATCTCAGTTAAACAACATGCTTGTTGAAAAAATCTATTCAATGGATTTGGTTGAAGGATGTATAGTCACATCATTAGAAATTAGGGGACCGCGACCACATCTCAAATGCCGAAATTTTTATTAATATCTAAAATAATTTCAAAATTTACAAATTTGCATTCATTTTCAACTTAATTTCATATTTGTCCAACTCAGAGAAATTAGTTTCTAATTTCAGCGTCTCTTTTCAAAAAACAATTCTTCAGATTCAAAAATCTCTTTCTGAAAAAATATTTTTCGGATTTGGGATTCCGGAGAATTATTCTCCGGATTTCTTTTTTTAGTTAAATAGAAAATGTTATGATCTACATATTTTTTGTATTGAAATATTAGAACTATTTTTATATTTCTTTGAAAATATATGGAATGCTATATAATTGAATTTATTAAAAAAACTGCAACAAATAATTCAGATCAACATTTTTCAAGCCATATTTGTTGCGGTTTAAAAAAAAAGTAAAATAATTATTTGTGTGTTATTGGCAAAAAATAACAATATTTTGGATCTGAGTTATTGATCCCGGTTCAAAAATCATTTATAAATAAATAAAGAAAATATCATGGTCCTTCTAGTACATTCAAATTTTAAGATATTATATCTATTTTAATAAAAAAGTTGATTTTAAATCATTCTCCTTTGTCAATATGTCAAATCATATTAGGTTTTTTCGAAAATAGGACCACAATATTTTCTTAATTTACTCATAAGTAGAGGTTTGCTATACCCGAAACGGGTTAAACCCGTTTTACCCGGCCCGTACCCGTTACCCGTGGTACCCGTACCCATTGCCCGGGTACAAACGGGTAGACGGGTACGGGTAATAAACGGACCAGACAACATAATTTTGAAAAAAACCCGTTGTACCCGTACCTGTCTACCCGCCAACCCGTACCTGCCTACTTGTACCCCTATACCCACCTACTCGTACCCGTACCCGCCAGCCTTTACTCGCTTGCCCGTACCCGTACCCGTCCCCATAACCTGTACCCGACCCGACCCAGATTTTGAAATTCAAAATCTTTTGAATTTTCGCCGGTTCAAGAGGGGCCCGGGCCGGGTCAAATCAAACCCGGCCGGACCCACCCGGGTCACCTCAACCGGTTTTTTTTTTATTTCAAATTTTATTCCCTCTCCGTTTTTTTTCTTTAAATACACCCCTCTAATCCTCTTCCTCTCCACATTATAAATTTCTAACTCAAATTCTCAATCTCTCAAACTCAATCTCAAATTCCCATTTTTCATTATTCTTAATTTTTAAATTTATTGTTTAAAAAACATATGGTTGTAATTTAATTCATTTTACAAATACGCAAACGGAATTAGAGGTTCGCTAAACCCATTACGGAATTACGAAGGTATCGAAATTACAAAGTTCGGCACCTCCCGCAAGATTTTTCCGCGAAATTTAAAGGTTATATTTATTTTATGTTAGATTAATTTATTTTTGTAGAGTAATTTAAAATTTGATATTAGATTTATTGTTGTAGATAAACGTATAATTTAAATTGAATGTTAGATTTAGTTTATGTTAGATTTGTTCGATTTATTTAATTTATGTTAAATTTGTTAGATTTATTGAATGTTAGATTTATTTAATTTATGTTAGATTTGTTAGATTTATTGAATGTTAGATTTATTTAATTTATGTTAGATTTGTTAGATGTGATTATGTGAACTTGTGATATAATTAGATTTATTTTGAATATGTTAGATTTTATTTTTGAAATTCGGATTTATTTTTAATTGGTTAAAAAAATATGTTAGATTCATTTTTGTGAATATGTGAAATATTTTGAATATGTTAGATTTATTTTTGAAAATGATAGATTTATTTTGAATAAGTTATATTTATTTCGAATATGATAGATTTATTATTAAGATTTATTTTTTGAATACGTCAAGTAATTGTATTTATTTTTGAATATGTTAGTTTATTTTTAAATAGGTTAGATTTTATCTTTGTTTTCTGAAATTCTTTTTTTTTTCTGTTTTTCCTATATTTTATGTTTTTTCCGGATTATTTTAATTTTTTTTCTGTTTTTTTTTAAATATAGTTGTATTTGAAATTCATTATATAACTAGATTAGATTTATTTGTTGAATATGTTAAATAATTGTATTTATTTTTTAATATGTTAGTTTATTTTTAAATAGATTAGATTTTAATCATTTTATTTTTGTTTTTTCAAATTCTTTTTTTTTGTTTTTCCCATATTTTTTTTAATTTTATTTTTTTACTGTTTTTTTTAAATATACTTGTATTTGAAATTCATTATATAACTAGGTTAGACCGTTAGATTTATTTGTTGAATATGTTAAGTAATTGTATTCATTTTTGAATATGTTAGGTTTATTTTTAAATAGGTTAGGTTTTATCTTTGTTTTTTCAAAAAAAAAAATTCTGTTTTTCCTTTTTTTTCTGTTTTTTCCGGATTATTTTAATTTTTTTTCTGTTTTTTTTTAAATATAGTTGTATTTGAAATTCATTATATAACTAGATTATATTTATTTGTTGAATATGGTAAGTAATTGTATTTATTTTTGAATATGTTAGATTTATTTTTAAATAGATTAGATTTTATTTCTGTTTTTTCCGGATTTTTTTAGATTTATTTTTTTTCTGTTTTTTTTAAATATAGTTGTATTTGAAATTCATTATATAACTAGGTTAGATTTATTTGTTGAATATGGTAAGTAATTGTATTTATTTTTGTGAATAGGTTTACATTTTTAAAAAATGTCATCTCATCGTGATTCGGTGCAAGAAGATATCGCGAGAATGTCGGCCGATATTTTTGGCCCCGAAATACCAACTACAAATTATCCACAAGATTATCCACAAAATTATTTTGATAGTTCCTCTCAAATGCCGCCACCTAATTATCCACAACCTCCCCAAAATTATCAAAGAAGAGACCAAATGCTACAAACAAATTATCAACAAAACCCCCAAATGGGTGCATCGTATTATACTTCAAATGATCCAAACATATTTATTCCACAAGAATCACATCAACTACCACCACCGTATGCATATGGAGGCACTTCTTCCGTTGCATCGTCGAGTCAACTCAACCCCCCTATTTCAGGTACTCCTTCGACAAGTGTCACTGAAATTCAAGAAGAAAGTCTCACTCCTCCTCCGCCAATTGTCCCCCGCCCCCCCACAACAACCAGCAACAAAGAAGGCTAGAAGACCTCATGAATACAACCAATATTGGTTTGAATGGTATGATGTGACCAAAGATGATGACGGTTACTTGAAAACTCTTTATTGTAAGGTAGACCATTGCAAGAAACCTTATTTTGTTTATAAACAAGCTAGTGGTATGAGTAGCTTTAAAAGACATGTTGATGTGCATATTAGAAAGGGTGAAAACTATAATCCGAATAATACCGCGCAAATTCAAACCCAAATCATCTCGGATGGTACTTTAACCAACCCAAAATTTGATGAAAAAAGAATGCTTAGTGAATTGGCCCGGTACATAACCCACAAAGAACAACCAATCAGTATGGGTGGTTGCACAGCCTTTGTCCGGTTGGTCATTTAGGGGTGTGCTCAACCACTGTACAAGGGGATGCATCATAGAAAGTTGGTTGGTGAAATAAAAAAACAGTTTACAACCATAACAGATGACCTCAAAGGTACATTTGCATATCAATTCAATAAGGTCTCAATTACCTCCGATATATGGACTGCTGGTAAACATGGCCTTGGGTACTCTTGTATTACTGGCCATTGGATCGATGATCAGTGGGTATTATAAAAGAGGATATTAAGTTTTCGAGTGTTAGATTCCCCGCACACCGCAAATGTAATTTTTAAATCTATTATTGAGGTTTTACAAGAGTATAACCTTAAGAGGAATATGGCTAACAAGATTTTTTCAATATCTTTCGATAATGCTAGCAACAACACTGCTTCCATTGAAATTTTTAAACGGTCACTAAACCCGATTATGAATGGTGAAATGTTTCACCAAAAGTGTGCTTGTCATATACTTAACCTCGTCGTGAAGTCGGGACTTAAAACAGAAGCCATAAAATTATTGATAGTTAAATTTAAGGATGCCCTCAACCACATTGTTTCAAACCATGAAAGAAGACAAGAGTTTGCGAAGTTGTGCGTAATCTATCGACTAAGCAAGTTGAAAGTACCTTGGGATATAGATACCCGTTGGAACTCAACCTATAGGTTGTTGAACCAATGCCTTCCTTACAAAGCTGTCATAGGGGAGTTTTTGAGGGGATCCACCCCTCAGGGAATGCAATTGGAACTCACCGTCGGGGAATGGGACCAACTAGAAAGGCTTTCAACATTCCTAGGAACCTTTTTTGAAGCAACCGTCAAACTATCCTGCTCGTATTCACCGACGGAATTTGAGTTGTTGGGGCAAATCTATCAAATTTCCAAAGTTTATTGTAATTTGGAACAAGCAGAAACCCACGATAAATCTTGATACCTTGCATATTTAGCCTATATTTGACTTGATTTCGTACCAAATTCACGTTCTAAATTGTCAAAATCACGTGCATTTCATTGATATATCCTTAGAATTTGGTACTTCTGAGAGTTTGTTTGTTTTCTGCAGGATTTGAGCAAAATACACGAAGAAACGACATTTTTGGACTCTCTGGTACGGCCCTTACCAGGCTTAGCCAATCCAGCCTCCCTTCCATCTTGTACGGTCTAGCCGTATCACTTTGGTATGGGCCGTACATAGATGCCACCTGACAGAATTCAAATCTTGGCAGAGGCTATTTAAAGCGAGGGATCTCTCCATTTTCGGGGGATTCCATTCCATTCCAGATTGAGAGCTCAGAGAAAGGGAGAAAGAGAGCAAATGAGCAAAGAGAGAAGAAGAAGGAAGAGGAAGAGGCAAAAATCGACGGATCAACCTCTTCTCCACATCCGATCTTCGATCTAGTTCTATCATGCCTCTCTTTATCTCTTTACTTGTATTTCTGGACAGATCCATGACTTGTGAGTAGTAGATCATTGTTTCTAGGGTTTGTAGATGGATTTTCTTGATTTGTGTTGCTTTTTTTGATTTGGATCTTGTATGAACTCTTTTGATTGAATTGATTGTGTATTTGCTTGTCTTGATTGCTTTGTCTTTCTGTGATTGCATATGGTGTACCTATAGTGGTAGATCAACCCTAACAAGGTCATGTGACCATTGCCTTCTCTCAACCAAATCAATCTCTTTAGGTAGACTTGTTCGAATTGAAGCCGAAAGATTGAATTCTCCCCTAATTGACAGATTAGAGGATACCTTAGATCTCCAATCAATCAACTAGAGGATCTAGACCAAAACACGAGAGTTGAGGTTTAGAAACCCTAGAAGGTGAAGAATTGACTCCAAAACCTAGATCTTGAACCAACAAACGAGAGTTGAGGTTTAGGAACCTTAGGTATGGTCAATTGAACCTTTCTGAAGAGTTTAATACGAGGTACCAGCAAGAAATGCATCAACTCGAACTTGTAAGCTTTGTACTGGTACATCAGTACGGGTCTTACAAGAGTGGTGCGGCCTACCCGTACCAAGCCCCACTCGGCTTGGTCGGACCAGGTTGGTGCGGCCTAGCCGTACCAACTTGGTAAGACCCGTACCACTAGAGGCAAATCAGAGATGAAGTCTGAAACCCTTGAAACATCTTTTATCCCAAATCAAAACACAGTTTATACCTTTCCTTGCACATTTACTATTCTGTTACATTGTTTGATTGCTTGAGTTGATTCTTTAGGAAAACTAAGTACCAAAACTCCCTCTTTCTCACTTCTAGTCTTTAGTCGAGATAAGTAAATATCTAGATAAAGGAACCGTCCCTGTGGATCGATACCCGATTATACTCCTCGATAGGGTTGTGCACTTGCAACCCTAATCGGAAGGTGTAATCGTGGTTTTAAAAGGTACGCTCCCAAGCGTACCGAAACTTGCGTTGTGCTGTCACGCAAACAAATCTCTCACACCGATTGTAGAGGCCATGAAACTAAAATTTTTAAATATTGGGAAGATGTACCCCTCTTGGCCATTATTGCAAACTGCCTCAACCCGGCATACAAGAAATATTACACGATCAAAATGATTGAAGCATACAAAGATAATCTACATTTAGTCGCAACCAGGGTCGAGGCATACGTGGATGCGAAGTTCGCTGAGATGTTTAACATATACAACTCAAGAATTAGTGGCAACCAGAACCCCTCTTCGTCCCGGGCTGGTCCTAGGTATGAATAAATATACATGATGCTTTTAATCTTTATTATTTATAATATCTACATTATTTGTCCACTAATTTTTTTTTAATAGTTCCACTTGTCAGGAGCACTAGCAGTAGTGGATTGTTAGCAGATTTTCAATCAGATAGCGAACCGCACGCATCCACAAACGAGTTAGTGAGCTATTTGAATATGCGCAACAAAAATGAAAACGTTGACATCATGACGTGGTGGAAGAGGAATCAAAGGTCTTATCTAACACTGGCGATGATGGCCCGCGACGTCTTTGCCGTACCCGTGTCAACCGTCCCTTCAGAAAGTTGTTTTAGTTCGGCGAACAGGATCCTCTCCGAAAAACGCAATAAATTGGGTCCACATGTTTTTGAAAGACTTGTGTGCTTGAAAGATTGGATTCATGCTGACGAGCGCAACCAACATCAAGCTCAAGAATCACCTTTTGCAGCTGATACTGAAGAAAGCGTTACCGAGCCGCAGCCTCAACCTAAATCAGATTCAGACGGTGCGGAAGAAAATGAACAATGGTATATGAATCCAAACTATTAGATAGGTAGTGTCGGTATAATTTTCTAACCTCTTTTAATATTTGTGGTTATTTTAAAAATTATAATTTCTAAACATTTCAATTAGTTTTTAAATTATTCATTTTAAAGAACAATTACTAACAAAAAAAAAGTTAGAACTCCGCCTATGTTATTTTACATAGCCGGTCCCAAGCCCGGAATAAAGGAGGAGGGTAACTTTTATTTTTTAATCTATTGTTTTCAAATTATTCATAATTATTTTTAATGTAATAAATTAATTTAAGATATTATTATTTATATTTTATTGTTTTAATTATAATGAGAATTTGAAAATAAAATAAAATGACTTGCTTAAAGAAATAAATAAATAGATTTGTACTTAGCCGTATAAATATACAAATTTTCGTACGAATAATTTTTATATATAAGGTACAAATTTTATTCATTTATAAATTATAAAGACGCGACTTGATAATTTCATGTATATAATACTCTATTTGATATCGAACTATTCATATTATAAAAATCGAATTATAAACACGTAATAATATTTATACGACACTGTAAAAAAACAGAAAAAAAAATATTAAACAAAACAAAAAAAAAAAAAAAAAAAAAAAAAACAAAACTAAAAAAAAAAAAACTGAAAAAAAAACGGAAAAAAAAACATAAAAAAAAAAAAACAGAAAAAAAAAACGGAAAGAAAAACAAAAAAAAAAACAGAAAAAAAAAAAAAAAGAAAAAAAAAAAAAAAAAAAAAAAAACAAAAACCACCGGACCCGTACCCGTACCCGACCGTACCCGTCAAACCCGCAACGGGTACGGA
>JARJHM010001165.1:0-59426 GCA_033356055.1 Carex pumila | reverse complement strand
AACAAATTGAAAATTTTACAAATGCTCCTGTTTCTAATTTTTTTTTAATTATGCCCTGACCGCCTGGGCCTCGGGCGGCCCAAAAATTTCTATGGAGCGTCGGCCCAAATGGCGGCCCACAACACTAGTGAGGCGCCCCATAAGCCATGTGAGACGCCCCCCATCTGGCGCCCCATAAGCCAAGTGAGGCGCCCCCCCATCTGGCGCCCCACTGCCCATCTATTTCACCCCGCCCCTCTGCCTCCTCCCCCATCCATTCTGCCGAAAAAAAGAGAAAAAAAGAGAAAAAAGAAGAAGAAAGAAGCTGTTCCGAGCCGACCCCTCTCTGCCTCGCACCACGCTCGTCACTGCCTCGCGCCTCGATTCGCTTCTCTCTCGATCGAACAAGTGAGTTCTCTTTTTTTTATTCGATTAGGATTTAGGGTTTGGGTTAATGTGATTAAATGGTGTAATGTGATTCGGTTTGGTTCGAGTCGATGTTTAGGGTTAAATGTGAGTAATTAGTTGAATTGATTGAATTGGTCGAATTGGTTCGATTTGATGCTTTAATTGTGGCAATGACATGAATTGGTTTGGTTGGTAGAATTGGTTCGATTGGATGCTTGAATTGGTCGAATTGGTTCGATTGGTCGAATTGGTTCGGTTTGGTTTGATTGGATGCTTGAATTAGATATTTGAATTGCTTAAATTGGATGCTTGAATTGGTTGAATTGGTTCAATTGCTTAAATTTACGATTATGATTTATGGTAAAATTGCTTGAATGTCATATGGTTTAATTTAGGGTTTATAGTTGTGAATTGTGAATTTTTTTAAAATTTAGGGTTTATAGTTAAATTTAGGGTTTAATTTTATGAATTGTGAATTACTTAAAAATTTAGGATTTACGGTTCAATTTAGGGTTAGAATTTATGGTTCAAATGGTTGAACTGTTTAAGAATTTAGTTGTTGGGTTTATCATTTAAAAATATGCATATTTATTTTTTGAAAATTATTTTTGTGATAGTTCATGAAAAACATGTATATATGAATACAAAAGATTTGAAGTAAAACTAATTATTTTCAAGTATATCAATATTTATTTAAAAATGATATATATATTTTTTTATTGTAAGTAAATTGTATGTATATCTCATTTTTTTAATTTTAAAATTTAGGTCTGCAAATATTTTAAAATTAATTTTTTTTTTTGTAAAAGTTCATTTGTTTACAAAAAAAAATGCATATACATGCAAAAATAATTTTGTAAACAAATTGCATATACACCTAAAAAATAAATCCAGAATTGTATATCCATTTTTTTTTTGTAAAGTTTATTTAATTTCAACAAAATTAATTTTTGTAAGAAAAAAATGCACATGCATGCAATTTACTTACATGCAAAGTGTAAATTAATTGTATATACATGCAAATGCATATGCATGCAACAAAATTAATTGTATATGCATGAACATCATGTACACGCAATTTATTTACATGCAATTATTTTGTGATTAGATACATGCAATTCTTATTAAAAAAAATTTATACATGCGTTTTTTTTTGTAAAGTTTATTTAATTTCAACAAAATTAATTTTTGTAAGGGAAAAATGCACATGCATGCAATTTACTTACATGCAAAGTGTAAATTAATTGTATATACATGCAAATGCATATGCATGCAACAAAATTAATTGTATATGCATGAACATCATATACACGCAAATTATTTACATGCAATTATTTTGTGATTAGATACATGCAATTCTTATTGAAAAAAATTTATATAAATTGTATGTTTTGATTAATATTTTTTTGTAAATGTAGTATGCCTAGAGTTAGACGGTGGGGAGTATGAGCTGAGCCTGCAGCGGGTGCAGATGCTGTGGATCCGACTGGAGAGGGCACGTCCTCGGTGGATCTGACTAGAGAGGGCTCGTCGTCTCAGGCTGATACGACTTGCAGGGGCTTTGAGGATACTGGAGCGGATCCGTCGTCTCAGGCCGATTTTCCAGATGGTGTCCATGATCCTGACACATTTAGTCCTCTCCTATGGACCCATCATGTTAAGCACCGCGTCTCATTGGCATCTCTTGAGGTACGTGATTTTTATACTTAAACAAAAGGACATTCTGTTAAGTTACTAAAAAAATTACACGATTTGAGTCTGACAAATTGATAATAAATACAGGATGATGTCATGCTTACGGTGAGGCACTGCAGGTCTGAGATTCCGTTCGTTCCCCACCCAGAAATGCAGCGATACATCTTGAACCTCGGGTTGTACCAGCTTGCCACCATGCCGCAGAGTAGGATCGATGTGTCTCTGATGCATGGTCTAGTGGAGAGATGGCGACCTGAGACGCATACATTTCATCTCCCGTCTGGGGAGATGACAGTCACCCTCGATGATGTGAGCGCCCTATGGGATTTACGTATCGATAGCGACCCCATAGGTGGCATCTCAGACCATCCAGAGCTGCAGAGGATGATACCGGAGTTGTTAGGGTGTGATCCGAAGGCTCTGCAGAAGAAATATAAGAAGAAGAAGGGGGAGGAGGAGGAGTTCCGCTATTCCGGGTACTGTATTTCTCTAAAGGCACTCTGGGCTCACTTCCACCAGAATCAGATATTTCCCGATACTGATGACATTGAGGCGGTCAGGAGGTACTATTACACTCTTTAAATTAACTTAGTAGTTCGTCAACAATCTTAGTTATTTACATTGATTATTTTACATTGCAAGTATACTAGGGCGTTTGTGCTGGATTTCTGCGGTGCTGTCATGTTCGAGGATTCCAGCGGTGACGCAGTCCTGATGATGTATCTCTCCCTGCTGAGGGACCTGGAGAGAGAATCGAGATGGAACTGGGGTGGAGCCGTCCTCGCCCACTTATACAGAGGCCTTTGTCATGCTTGTCTGATATGTCTGTATTAATATATGTTGTTATTGAAGGTTGGATAAGAAGCACCCAATTTTTATTTTAAGTTAAATTTTCAGGTCAAGAATAAACAGATGTTTGGACCACTTCTTCTGCTCCAGCATTGATCGTGGTCACATCTGCCCATAAATCGACCAGTTATACCGTTGCCCCATCCCCGGTGGGGAGATCCTGACCCAGACAGATGCCCCGCGTACGCCGTTATATGGGGCGGTCATCACGATCACGAAGACAAGGGCAGGGGGATTTCTTATGTCCGGGGTCAGCTCCAGATGCTCTGAGATGCGAATATCGACTGGTTTCCGTATCGTCCATGGTATCAGCGTGGATGGCTGAGCCCGCTGACATTAGAGCAGAGGCAGCTATGGTATTATCGGGGACCGGTCGTTTGTTTCTAGATAGTTGAGTATCACTACCCCGATCGGGTATCTCGACAGTTTGGCTTGGATGCTTTCATCCCGAAGCACCCGCTGATGGGCAAGGATGCTACCGACAAGTTCCATAAGTAAGTATCATCTACTTAATTTCATTATCACTTTAATATTGCCATTGTTTCTCTCCTTTCTAATTAATTGCACTTGCAGAACGGTGCACACTAAGTCGAAAGTCGACTGGAACCAGCATTTTGTCATGCAGTACAACTGGGCTCGACATTCGCAGCAGCACTTATGGAGCCCGCCATCTACAGTCACGTTGGGTGTTGGTCCCGGGGCTCTGAGATATGCCGTATGGTACCAGAGATGGGGCATGACGTCAGTCTACCTGACGGGCCATTATGGCGAGACCCTTCGACGTAGACTGATGGATACATCCAAGAATTATATGCCTTGGGGTCCGATCAATGCTCACGCGGTAAGTACAACCGAAACATACTTTAATTTAAATTTGCAAATTTTAATTACTTACCGTTGGCATAATCATGTTGTTTGCAGCTGTTGGCCGCTACGAGAGGAGTTGGACACAGCTTGATGTGCATGGCGAGGGATGCTTGGCGATATATAGGATGCCAGATGCTCCAGCACAGTGCACCAATCGTGGAGACAGGTGGTTTTGAAGGCCGCCTCGTTGGTATGCTGCGCGATGCTGGGGAGAACATTAATTGGCGGGAGATAAAGTCTGCACCGCGAAATTCGAACTACCAACCAGAAGCCATCTACAGTCACGATATGCCGCCACCTCTTGCAGGTATGAACATTTCAAAATTAAAAGTACGACACACACAATATTCTTATTTTCGTTGAATTGTTCGTTCTAACTCAGTTAACTTGCAATTAAGTAGCTGATGACTCAGGTTGGGCGTTCCACGACTGGATATTGAATACCCAAGGATGGGATGCTTATAAAAATAAATACGGAGTTCCAGTAGAGCTTGGCACGGTCAGTCGCCAATTATACCATACATTATTTGTTGCAGAGTTCTTTGTATGTAGCAAAACTAACATTATTTTAATATAGGACGGAGCACCTCGGTGGAATGCCGATCCCAGATTTAGCATGGATGAGCTGGCCCCGGCAGATACAGATGCAGAGGCGTATGACTCCCACAGACCACGATATGGGGTGGAGATGGAGCACGACTTTGAGGCTGGTGGGAGTTCATCTCAGACTGCAGATGGCTTTGTCTCTGCATTATTTGGCGCACCGCCTCCTTCCACGTATGCTGCAAGCTGGGAGCAAGATCCATGGGAGCTGCGTACACAGCCCGCCAATGCAGAGCCAACTGGATTTGATCCATGGGCACCCAGGACAAGTACGCAGCACATGTATACGGGGGACGAGGATGAGGAGGATCTGGGAGAGGACGCGTCACGAGATGTGAGTCCGTAGAGGCGCATGCAGCCGCACAGGCATGGCAAGGGCGTATCGGCTCCTAGGTTGTCTCTTTCCGGAAGGAGACGGAGATGATGATTGTAGAGTTTTTGTTTATTGTGATATATTTCTGACTGTAGGATTTTGACTATGGGACTGCTGTATTACATTGGCGCGCATTATGTTGACATTATGTTTTATTATTTTATGTTCATGTTGGTATTTTTTTTATCTTGAACCCGTAATTTTTTTTTACGACCCACACTCCTAGCTTGTAAGGCTTAGAAATAAGTATAGTTATAAACATAGTTCATTACTTAGTTCAAACCAAACAAAAAAGTTCACAATAAACCAAAAAGTTCACACAAGCAAAATATGAAGTTTATCTGCCCCTACCACGACATCTCAATAAACCTAACAGACGACTAGTTGTACTGGTATGAGCTGCAGGTGCGGCATTACTTGTAGATGCTTGGCTACTAGATGATTGGCTTACAGGAGGAGGGGGTTGTGTTCTACCGGTTGCTTCAGCAACAACTCTGGCATTTTCTCTTTCGTTGTGTTCGTTTATTGCATCTGAATATAACAATGCAATTCAGTTAGTAATATAATTAAAGCATAAATAAATTTTGTACAATTCTACGTACCGGCCCTGCGCTTGTCGGAAACAGAACGGCGAGCCCGATTTCCCGACGGTCGCCCACCACCCATCTCGTCCATGGTCATTACAATACGCTTGTGTCTCCTCCTTCCCTTTCTTATCCATCCTTCTGAAGGGAGTATTCTATCACCGACATATGCAGGCCACTCATGCTGATCGGGATAAGAATGGAAAGATCCACCCCAAGTGGAAGCAAGGTAATCAGTACGGTACATGTCAGCAACATAGTGATCCTCACAGTAATTCCTCACTCGGCATACCGCCATCACATGACTGCAGGGTATGTGACTTAGCTGGGGTCCTTGGCATGTACAGGTTACCACCTTGGCATCTCCGAATTTAACAACGTACTTGCAAGCCCTCTTCACAAACGCCATAGTGCCGTCTGGTTTACGGCTGGTTGGAACGTACTCATTTGGATTTTGCACTTCGAATTATGTTCCATCATTACCTATCGGGATCACGGTCATAGTTGCACCTTTGTCCCTGTGTCGTCTTAGTTTCTCCTCCACCCTTGTTGAAAATGACTGGTTCATCCTTATTAATTCTACGGCCTTAGCACGCCGTTCCTGAAACCAGGCATTTAACTTGTAGAATGTGTCCTCCACAACTGCAGCCACAGGCAACATCCGGCTCTGCTTGAATACTGCATTCAGCGACTCGGACCCGTTGGTTGTCATAATTCCCCAACGCCAACCTCCATCACGGGATTGATATATTTTCTCGTATGCTGGATCTTCGTTGACATCTCGGGGATTATTTTTGCCCACCTTCATTAGGTAGAGATTTGCCTTTGGCATGTACTACACAAAAAATAAGAAAATAGAATAATGTAAGTAAACAATTGTACTGACAAAATCGTTCTCTTAAAATATAATAATATATGCAAACAATTGAAATACATGTACCTTTGCAAAACTGCTAGTCATCTCTACCACCCTTCTCGGCTTTTTCTTTCTGCAATTCCATCTAAATATATCAGTAACCCACTTGTCACCCCCGGTTGCCTTGGAAAGGTTCTCCGCAACGTGTTGCATACACAGCTTGTGCACACACTGGCCAGTACGGGTTGACCAACCGTAATCTTCACGAGGACCGAAGAAACTAATGTCTGCTTCTTCGAAAGCTGTGGTGTCGTTGAATGTGGCGACTGGATGCTTACTTCCTCGACCTGTAATAGAGAATTTTTCTGCCCTGGATAAACCTAGTACATTTGCATCACCATCTGATAAGTCATCAGCTTCCCAAACCCCTTGGTATTCGTCCCCCGTTTCCATTTCCCTTTCTGGTATGGCATCAATAGCATCAACATCAATATCAATATCATTTCGATTAACGGGTACCGGTCCTGACTCTGGCATAGTTGGAAATCTAGGGATTATGGGTGTCTGTCTGGGTGGTGGTGGTAACTCTTCAGTATTTTCTGGGGAGTTGTGGTACCCCTGGTTATCATAACCGGGGCTGTGGTACCTCTGGCTGTCATAAGGGGACTGTTGGTGATATCCCTGGTTGTCATAAGGGGATTGCTGGTGGTACTCCTGGTGGTCATAAGGGGAGTGCTAGTGGTACCCTTGGTTGTCATAAGGGGAGTGCTGCTGGTACCCCTGGTTGTCATAAGGGGAGTGCTGCTGGTACCCCTGGTTGTCATAACCCGAATTGTCATAACCTGAAGGTCCAGCCCTCGTTCGGGGAACCTTCTTCGAATACATGTCCATTACCGAGACCCTATAAGCTGGAAATTGAGTATACACATCTCTCCACAAATGGGATATGTTATTGGAAACTTAACAAAGTAAGGTCTACCCCCCCCCCCCTACGTGAGTTGTCAATCCATGTAGCCAATTCTATTTCATACTTGTTGGGGTTTACAGATGTCTTTTCGTATATTAGCTGCTTCAGTTCCTCAAATGTAGTATTTTCATTAATCTCGAAGCCAAATGCGACTTCTTTCGTGTAATGCACGCCATCTTCATCCCTTTCGAGTTTGCCGCCGACATACAGTGCAACTAACATCTCTTCTTTAACAAACTATATTTTAAAAAAAAATTTACAAGTATTACATGGCATAATAATGGGTACAGTAATAAATGACTAATTGAAAAATAATTAAAAAAAAGTTTAAAAAAATTACAATTTTGCTACAGTACGTGTATAGCAATCGCTACAGTAAATGAACAGTACGCTACACTAAATATACGGTACAGTAAATGAACAGCACGCTGCAGTAAATGTACGGTACGCTACAGTAAATATACGGTACGCTACCGTAAATGTACGGTACGCAACAGTGAATGAAACGGTCAAAAATAACTACAGTAATTACTAATTATCAACAATAATGACTAATTATCAACAGTAATGACTAATTATCAACAGTAATGACTAATTATTATAATTAAAAAACATACCTATTCACTGGTGTTGTGGGCCGCCATTTGGGCCGGCGCTCCATAGGAATTTTTGGGCCGCCCGAGGCCCAGGCGGTCAGGGCATAATTAAAAAAAAGTTGGGGGCAGGGGCATTTGTAAAATTTTCAATTGTTTCAGGGATATTAATCAAAATGGCCGCACAACGGCCGAGTTTTTTTTTTTAAATACCCATTTTCAAAAATATTTTACTAAAAATAACTATAGTTCAACCGAAATTATAGAATTTTGTAGAAACAATTCATGGTTTGATTTTTTTTTTATGATATATGTATATGTATATATAATATAAGAGTAAAGCTAATATACACTTAAGTGTACCAATGAACCCATACACTTAACCCTAGGACCGTACGATTAGCTTTGAGATTCGTGTATCACGACTTTTAAAGAAGCTACACGACTTTTAAAGAATCTACACGAATCTCAAAACTAATCGTACGGTCCTAGGATTAAGTATATGGGTTCATTGGTACACTTAAGTGTATAATATATGTATATGTATATACATATATTATATATTATATATTATAAATACATAATATTATATAATATATTATAATTTATTTATATTATAAAAAAAGAGTTTATAAAAAAATAAAAGAATCCAAACGACGTTTATAAACAAAATACCAATTGTTGTACGTCTATCATTGAACGGAAATTTAAATTGAATTTTTGAGGCACTAAACGATGTTTTTTATAAATTCTGATGCTTCAAATGCCTGGGGGCGATCTCTCGGGTAATATTCAGATCCATCTCGTCCCCCTTTTCCAAAAAGTGGTTATACACGCAAATCCGACTTTTCTAGCCAAAGTTATGGTCGTTTAAAATTTTTTCGAAAGCTGAACTTTGAGAATTTATAACTAACTGTAGAAAAATCCAAATAAATTGAAATTTGTATCAATTATGTGTATTTTTGAATGTTCTAGATGCTGGTGCAATCACTTTTTCAGTTTGGTCCTTGTATCAGTCCAAACTTGCTGATTTACCAGCAGAGGTCAAATTATATATATATATATATATATATATATATATATATATATATATATATATATATAGAGGAGGGATCAAGTTACAACATTTTTTTGAGTTACAACAAGCTTTTTTTTTTAAATTTGAAAGTCCAAATCGTCGATCAAAACCGTTAGATGTGATCTCTACAATAAAATGTGCTTGAAGACCAAATTTTATATTTTTTGGAATTTTTTTACTATTTATTAAGATGGGTACAAAATTCAATGGTCTAAATTTAACTAGTTTTTGTACCTATCTTAATAAATAGTAAAAAATTTCCAAAAAATGTAAAATTTGGTCTCCAAGCACATTTTATTGTAGAGATCATATCTAACGGTTTGGATCGATGATTTGGACTTTCAAATTAAAAAAAAAGCTTGTTGTAACTTGTTGTAACTCAAAAAATGTTGTAACTTGATCCCTCCTCATATATATATATATATATAGGAACATGCTAGCGTGCTATGCATAGCATAGAACCCCTTTATGCAACGGCTTGGATTTCGAGTTTTCAAAATTCTAATGGTCGATCCGAATCGTTCATCTTGTTCTCCTTATTAATATGTGTTTGGAGACCAAATTTTACATTTTTTGGAATTTTTTTACTATTTCTTTAGATTTATTGAAAATCGTTGTTTTCAGCAAATCTGTACCATAAAAAAATAGCGATTTTCAATAAATCTAAAGAAATAGTAAAAAAATTCCAAAAAATATAAAATTTGGTCTCCAAACACATATTAATATGGAGAACAAGATGAACAGTTCGGATCGACCATTAGAATTTTGAAAACTCGAAATCCAAGCCGTTGCATGGAGGGGTTCTATGCTATGCATAGCATGCTGGCATATTCCTACACACACACACACACACACACACACACACATATAGAGATAGGCTAATATGCTTTCGGCAGCACTTCGGCCGAAGTGCTTCCACCCCATTTTTGATTTTTCAAAATCCAAATGGTCGAACCGAACCATTCATCTTGTTTTCCATATTACTATCTACTTGGAGACCAAATTTTATATTTTTTTAGATTTTTTTTGCTATTTATTAAGCCACTTTGAAAATCACTGATCCAATGGTGAACCCCTGATATTACTGTTTGGCAAGCCACCGTTGGATCAACGATTTTCAAAGTGGCTTAATAAATAGCAAAAAAATTCCAAAAAATATAAAATTTGGTCTCCAAGCAGATATTAATATGGAGAACAAGATGAAAGGTTCAGATCGACCATTTGAATTTTGAAAAATTAAAAATGGGGTGGCAGCACTTCGGCCGAAGTGCTGCCGAAAGCGTATTAGCCTGTCTCTCTCTCTCTCTCTCTATATATATATATATATATATACATACATACATATATACATATACATAAATTATATTATATTATATATACATATACATGGAGCATGACTAATTTCCTGCCGGTAGCACTTCAACCGAAGTACTTACGGGCCTGATACCTCGCATATTTAGCCTATATTTGACTTGATTTCGTACCAAATTCACGTTCTAAATTGTCAAAATCATGTGCATTTCATTGATATATCCTTAGAATTTGGTACTGCTGAGAGTTTGTTTGTTTTCTGCAGGATTGGAGCAAAATACACGAAGAAACGGCATTTTTGGACTCTCTGGTACGGCCCTTACCAGGCTTGGTACGGCCCTTACCAGGCTTGGTACGGCCCTTACCAGATATGGTACGGCCCTTACCAGGCTTAGCCGATCCAGCCTCCCTTCCATCTTGTACGGCCTAGCCGTACCACTTTGGTACGGGCCGTACATAGATGCCGCTTGACAGAATTCAAATCTTGGCAGAGGCTATTTAAAGCGAGGGATCTCTCCATTTTCGGGGGATTCCATTCCATTCCAGATTGAGAGCTCAGAGAAAGGGAGAAAGAGAGCAAAGGAGCAAGGAGAGAAGAAGAAGGAAGAGGAAGAGGCAAAAATCGACGGATCAACCTCTTCTTCACATCCGATCTTCGATCTAGTTCTATCATGCCTCTCTTTATCTCTTTTCTTGTATTTCTGGACAGATCCATGACTTGTGAGTAGTAGATCATTGTTTCTAGGGTTTGTAGATGGATTTTCTTGATTTGTGTTGCTTTTCTTGATTTGGATCTTGTATGAACTCTTTTGATTGAATTGATTGTGTATTTGCTTGTCTTGATTGTTTTGTCTTTCTGTGATTGCATATGGTGTGCCTATAGTGGTAGATCAACCCTAACAAGGTCATGTGACCATTGCTTTCTCTCAACCAAACCAATCCCTTTAGGTAGACTTGTTCGAATTGAAGCTGAAAGGTTGAATTCTCCCCTAATTGACAGATTAGAGGATACCTTAGATCTCCAATCAATCAACTAGAGGATCTGGACCAAAACACGAGAGTTGAGGTTTAGAAACCCTAGAAGGTGAAGAATTGACTCCAAAACCTAGATCTTGAACCAACAAACGAGAGTTGAGGTTTAGGAACCTTAGGTATGGTCAATTGAACCTTTCTGAAGAGTTTAATACGAGGTACCAGCAAGAAATGCATCAACTCGAACTTGTAAGCTCGGTATTGGTACATCAGTACGGGTCTTACAAGAGTGGTGCGGCCTACCCGTACCAAGCCCCACTCGGCTTGGTCGGACCAGGTTGGTGCGGCCTAGCCGTACCAACTTGGTAAGACCCGTACCACTAGAGGCAAATTAGAGATGAAGTCTGAAACCCTTGAAACATCTTTTATCCCAAATCAAAACACAGTTTATACCTTTCCTTGCACATTTACTATTATGTTACATTGTTTGATTGCTTGAGTTGATTCTTTAGAAAAACTAAGTACCAAAACTCCCTCTTTCTCACTTCTAGTCTTTAGTCGAGATAAGTAAATATCTAGATAAAGAAACCGTCCCTGTGGATTGATACCCGATTATACTCCTCGATAGGGTTGTGCACTTGCAACCCTAATCGGAAGGTGTAACCGCGGTTTTAAAAGGTACGCTCCCAAGCGTACCGAAACTTGCGTTGCGCTTTCACGCGAACAGGGCCCATAATTTAGTATTTGATGCTCAAATAAGAAATCCAAATCGTTAGATATTAAATCTATATTAAAATATGCTTGAAGACCAAATTTTACATTTTTTGGAATTTTTTTACTATTTATTAAGCTGGTTTGAAAACTGTTGTTTTTAATCCTGGAACCGTTTAATAAAAACAGCGGTTTTCAAAGCAGCTTAATAAATAGTAAAAGAATTCCAAAAAATGTAAAATTTGGTCTCCAATCAGATTTTAATATAGATCGAACATCTAACTATTTGGATTTGTTATTTGAACATCAAATACTAAGATATGGCCTCGTAAGCACTTCGTCGAAGTGCTGCCGGCAGCAAATTGGCCATGCTCCATATACATATATTATATTATATATACATATACATATATTATATTATGAGGAGGGATCAAGTTACACCAATTTTTGAGTTACAACAAGTTACAACATGCATTTTCTATATTTTCAAAGTCCAAATCGTCGATCCAAATCATTAGATGTGATATCTACAATAAAATATGCTTGGAGACTAAATTTTACATTTTTTTGGAATTTTTTTACTATTTATTAAATAGTAAAAAAAATTCATACCATTGAATTTTGTACCCATCTTAATAAATAGTAAAAAAAATTCAAAAAATGCAATATTTAGTCTCTAAGCACATTTTATTGTAGAGATCACATCTAATGGTTTGGATCGATGATTTGGACTTTGAAAATGTAAAAAATGCTTGTTGTAACTAAAAAATTGTTGTAACTTGATCCCTCCTCTTATATTATATACACATATATTTACATAGAGGTTGGCTATTCTACTTCCATACGCATATGTGGGCATATGCTTATAACTCGTTTTTTTGTTTTCAATGTCCAAATGTTCGATCTGAAGCGCTCAACATGTTCTTCATATTAATATGTGCTTGGAGACCAAATTTTATATATTTTTGGATTTTTTTTTACTATTTTTTCTGAATTTTCAGAATAGGGTTCTTCATATATATATATATTTTTTATGACTGTTTTGAAAAATTATGAAAAAATAGTAAAAAAAATTCAAAAAGAAAATATAAAATTTGGTCTCCAAGCACATATTAATATAGATAACATATTGAGCACTTCAGATCAACCATTTGGACATTAAAAAATACAAAAATGAGTTATAAGCATATACTCTCATATGCTTATGAAAGTAGAATAGAGAACCTCCATATACTTACACATATATTATGAGTGTGGCTAAATTGCTGCCGGCAACATTTAAGCTAAGTGCTGCTCGGGCTATATTTTATTATGTAATGTTCAAACAACAAATCCAAACCGTTAGATGTTCAATCTATATTAAAATCTACTTGGAGACCAAATTTTATATTTTTTGAAATTTTTTTTACTATTTATTAAGCTGGTTTGAAAACCGCTGTTTTCAATGCTATAGAAATTTACTAAAAACAACGGTTTTCAAACCAGCTTAATAAACAGTAAAAATTTTCTAAACAATGTAAAATTTGGTCTCCAAGTATACTTTAATATAGATTGAACATCTAATGGTTTGGATTTGTTGTTTGAATATCACATAATAAAATATAGCCCCGGCAGCACTTGCCTGAAATACTGTCGACAACAATTTAGCCACACTCATTATATTATATATACATATATTATAACAAAAGAGTTTATAAAATAAAATAACAAACCGTGAATTTTTTTAACGGTTTGGATATTTTTATAATTTCAGCTGAACTATGGTTATTTTTAATAAAATATTTATGAAAATGAGTATTTTTAAAAAACTCGACACCATGGTACATAGAGAAAATTGAATATTATTTTTTCTTATTTTATTTTCTTAATTTTGTTAATTAGTATTTGTATTTTAAAATGATCAACAATTATTTATTTTATATTTGTATTCGAATTTGTATTCGTAAACTATCCATTTAAATTGAATTTAATTTTGAATTTTAATATCTATTTACTATTTATATCAGTATTTGTATCTGCTGGTGGACGTGAATATGGTACGAGCATTATCCGCTCCGTTTTCACCCCTATCTTCGGGGCATATTAATGAACAAAATAATCAACACAAGAAAAAAAGTCAAAGGTGGACTGCAAGTAAGAAATCTGTAGCTACTCAATTGGTTGTCACAAGTAGATTTCCTTGTTGGTTATACCAATAAAAGAAATAAGGTTACATCAGCCACATACTACATGTAAAATGAAAAAAAAAGTGTCGTTCTGTACTACGTTGTAACTAATGTCTTGTTATTAAGTTAATATTTTATGTGTTATATATGTGGTGCTGTAATTAAAATATTAAAGGGTATTACAATATGCAAATAGTCATGTTATATCCAAATATTTTATGATCAAATATGATTTATGTGACTTGTGTGACTATTTAATCACAATTTAAGTTAGTTTATTTAAGATTCATTATTTTGTCAAGATCTAGCAGTCTTAATTACACGTAACTCGTGTAATTATGTGCCGTGTTGTTTCTAACTGTATCTTTCACGTAAAGTGCCGTGTCAAATTTTCTAAAAATGATCACAGCATGTAAATGATCATAACACGAGATACGCGAATCATGATACATAGCTGATACACATACCTTATTATTCTGTGCTATAACTGTACCGTACCGTTCCGTAACAAAACTGGCTCCACCATATCATTTTTTCCACTCAAACTATGTGCAAAACTACAAATCCCTTATTATTAAGCCCACTCCAACTTGCAACTTCACGTACGAAAAGAAAATTACTTTTGTCGCATGGGCTGGTTTTTACTTATAACTGTCTTCTCATATTCTTAGAAGCACCATCCTTTAGTTAATTATTTACCTTTGTTGTTTTGGTTTTTTCTAGAAACTAGTTTATTATTATCTGTTTGTTTTAATAACAGAGTAAAGATGCCATTAACCTTCAAAAAAAAAAAAACAGAGTGAAGACAATTTCTAATTAAAAAAAAGAAGAAGTATTGAAGCATATTTTAACTTAGGAGCAATCAAACAGATTACACAAAATACATGAAATTGAAATTGAAGAAATAAATAAGAGAGTTTCATGAATAATTTCTAATTGCTATTGTGTTCTATATTTGGTTGATTGATGTTAATTTTGAAGGTAATCTCTGCCTCCAAATCTAAGTTCATCATGATCCGACAAACAGGGCATGTCGAGTGAAAGCCTAACCACTTATCAATGCAATCTTTATGGAACAAGTGAGTACAGAAAGGAAGCTGCTTCACAATCTCATTCTGGTGTATTTCACCGAGGCAGATAGCACAATCCAAGCTATCGACTTTTCCCTCGTTTTCGTAGATGTATGTTGGAAGCGAATCAATCAAAGATGGAGGCAGTCTATCCAAGAGTTGCTGATCTGATGGCTCTGGGATGATGACGCGGTTTGATACAGTATTGACCTCCTGTTGTCGGGACTCTTGGCTTCGTCTAGTATACCAGGAGCACAATGCAATCAATGTACAAATAATGAAGGTGCCTGCAGCAATGCATGATGCGCGTATGGGACTCAAAAAAAAATACGATATGGGCAACGTCACGATGAATATTGTGTATTCGCTTAAGATGATCTTAACTGAATTACATAACCATTTCGGAATTAATCTGCACATTGTTCTTCTTTGAAGAAACTCTCATTTCATTTATGCTCTGTCAAGAGGAGTGTTATATAGTTAAAAAAAGTTCTTAAAATATTCTATTTATGAAGTTGCAATCGTCTTAGAAGTGTTATCAACCTTTTTAGACGCACTAGCTTCTGAAGATAGTATATATTATGTAATTTTTAATAAGATATATATGTTAATGCATACCAATTGCTTTGTGCATGAGGGAAAGGATATAGTGGCAGGAGAAAACATGTTAAAATTGCATTTCGTTTCTCGGTATGTGCAAGTAGAGCCCATAGAGACAGCCGGATTAGGAAACGATGGTCGAGTTTTACAGCTAAAGGAACCACAGGATGGAATATTGCTGCGAATTTGTGCGGATCAAATCAGTATTCTGCACGCAGTTTGGCACGGAATGCATTTTACCCCTTAATTTTCATAATGAATACTTGTGTAGTTGATGCTGATTGAGTTTCCATCCAGTTGAAAGCACTTATTTTTAACGAAGCATTCCATAAGCTGCGCACTTATTTTATTTAATTTTATTTCTTTTTTTTGTTCCTAACAATTCGATTCGTTACATGATACACGATATGATACTAAACGGGACAAATCACATTAATACGCAATATGATTCCAAAAAAATGATTGTCGAAACTAACCAGTTATATGAACAGCATAATATTTGAGTTATAAGAAGCAAACTACATAAATTTCTATTTTTTGTAACGGGTAAGGCTACGGTGCTACAGCTCAATATTCGAGTTTTCAAAATTCTAACAGTCGATTCAAACCGTTCATTTTGTTCTCCATATTAATATATATTTGAAGACCAAATTTTATATTTTTTGAAAAAAATTTACTATTTCTTTAGATAGGTAGAAAATCACTTAATCTCAAAAATTCTGCATCATTCAGATATTTGATTTTCTACCTATCTAAAAAATAGTAAATTTTTTTTCAAAAAATGTAAAATTTGATCTCCAAACACATATTAATATGAATAACAAAATGAACGGTTCGGATCGACCGTTAAAATTTTGAAAACTCAAATATTAAGTCGTAGCGCTGTAGCCCTTTATGCAACCCATAGCACCGTAGCCTTACCCTTTTGTAACATACAAAGTTTCTTTTATTACGTAGAACAATTCATATTTCGATATATTATTTGAGTTATAAGAAGCAAACTACATAAATTTTAAATGTCACTATCGCTGGAACCGACTTCTAAGATTGAATTTTTCATTGTTGATTACATTGAGCACCACTTAGAAAAATAATATAAAAAAGCCTATAAAGATAAACCCGTGGATCCACTAAATCTAGTTTGTAGAGGGAATAAACTATTCAAGAAAATGATCCTCCTAGTCTCTAATCCGAACTGTTGAAAATCAATCAAACGAGTTCAATTATATCTGATTTGTTTTAATAGATTATATTTAATATAATTTTTTTTTTAATTAAAACCGTTTAATTAATTTTGAACAGTTTAAATTGAAGAATAGAAGAATCCTCCTTTTCTCAAGAAAAATGAGCAGATTGGCTTCCCTTTGTAGGACATGGGCTGGTAAGTTGCCTTGACCACCTACTTTCACGTGGCGGGTCAGGTTGTCTAACTAATGGTTATCACTGAGTTAATTTGTGGAGGGAAAATAAAATTACTTACATTGTGCGACAAGTCGAAATTTCTTGATTATACAGGTCTTGCATTGAAGAATTTACATCAACTGATCAGGTTACCTGACTGAGTACAATTAAATCGAACGATCCAAGAATTGAATTTTTAACTTGGCACGAATCTCAAAGCAGAAAATAATATTGTCTCCTCTATCATTCCGAACATGGACCGGCTGATATTAAATCTGGGTCATCCGTTTCAATTTTGTTGAGTCAGGGACATGGAGCATACGGATCCTTCCATTTAATAGGTAGGTGTATGAGCAAATTGCAACCGAGTCCGTATTCTCTACAGTACCATACTTCGGTGTCTATTTAAACATAAGAGGTTTGTTTTTTAGATTCGTGCCACGATTAAAAAACGGTCTCAATTTAGTAATTAAACATGCCATAACTGTATTGATTGCATGTGTTTATCAGACGGTCATAATCGAAAAACTCAATTAAAAAATAATTAATGAGATCTAAAATTCGTCTGAAAATTATTATAATTTTGCCAAAGTAAATGTTATATTAAAATAAATAAAAAGCTCGTAATGTTTTTATGAATAATAAGAAATAAATATCGGTTGTTCATATAATTTATAAAAATTAGATAAATTTAAAAATATATACAAAAATAATAATTTTAATACCATACATGTATATTTTTTGAAAATTTTATTGTTATGCAGATTATAAAGAGATGGCCAATGTCAGAAGTCAAAAGTCATGAAAGTTGGCATAACTATCACCTATGGCAGTCCACTTTTTATTTGTATTTTCCTTCTGTTTGGTACCTTGTTAAAATGTAGGAAATCACTTTCAGTATAATTTAATGTTGTCTTCTGCATTAGAGTTAAAAATCCGAAATTTATTTTCGATATGAATTTTAAATTATTATTAATTAATTTATTTTATTATGTATATAATATTTTTTAGCATAGATAGCGCCTCTCCTTTATGACTAATTAATTAATGAGGAGGGTTCAAATGCTTTCATGTTTTTGTGTCTTCATTATGCCTCCATCTCTCTATTATTTTCAAAGCTCAAACAGTTGATCCGAACCACTCAACCTAACCCCCATACTAAAATATATTTGGAGACCAAATTTTATATTTTTAAGAATTTTTTTGCTATTTTTTTAGATAGGTACAAAATCAGTAAATCTGAACCATCTAAAAACAGTAATTTTGTATCTATCTAAAAAAATAGTAAAAAAATTTCTAAAAGTATAAAATTTAATCTCCAAACATATTTTAGTATGGAGGTTAGGTTGAGCGGTTCGAATCGACTGTTTGAGCTTTGAAAATAATAGAGAGATGGAGGCATAATGGAGACACAATGGAGGCACAAAAACATAGAGGCATGTGAACCTCCTCTTAATTAATACCCTCTTCTTGTGTGAGAAATAAGCCAACGCTAGCTGGTACATCAGAAGATATTTTGCTATAGCTTTCAGTATATTTTACGGTGCTTTAAAAACTGTAATAGAAAGTTGACTATTTACCGACTACCATACAAATAAATGAATAAGTTGGAGCAATTTTGGGTTACATCCAATTTTGTGGCAATCATCTTCATCACGCTTGTAAAAAAAAAAAGAATTAATAAATGCTGGTGTTTAATTAATAATTTTAATTGCAGGTATATGAAATTAGTTAGCAATATGTTCTAAAATGTCACATCACCATTTAGCAATTGCTTTTTAACTAGGGGATTCAAAAAAACAAATAATAAAGATAAAGGAAAATTGTATAATGCTTAATATGTCACAGAAATTGAAGATATAATGCATTGCAAGGTTGGAAATTGTTTGACAGTGATTGAGAAATAATTGTATAATTATTTATGTGGAAAAAACAAACATTGGAATTGTTTAGAAGTAAATTTTTTGATGTATTAGCGAC
Organism: Carex pumila; assembly: GCA_033356055.1. Lineage (NCBI taxonomy): Eukaryota > Viridiplantae > Streptophyta > Magnoliopsida > Poales > Cyperaceae > Carex > Carex pumila. The sequence continues at coordinate 40,364 of JARJHM010001165.1, read as the reverse complement.
CATTTGGACATGATATGTACGCCAATTTTTATTATATTTAGAGTATGCTTGGATTTGCATTTATCAAATCATTTGATTAATGGTGAAAATAATTTTCGAATTGGTCAAATGTGATAATCATTTTCATTCATATCCAATAGATAAAGGCAGCTGTAATTTTATTATTTTTCCTGGAAACAATAGCGGTTGTTGAGGATATTCCTTTTACCTTCTTATTTCATCCTTATATAATAAATTGACAGAGAGCACCTAACCAAATCAGACTACTCAACATAAAATAAGTCAGATAACACTCCAAATTATTCCGACTCTTTACCCCCACCTATGTACAAATTCAAACATATTAACGTCTCTTCAGTCTCTGAATAGCCATCAAATTAACCAGCAAAACTAGGACTAACGAGCCTCACATTTCAGTATGCAATAGTGCAATGTTTGAGGTAGCCTTAAGACCACAGCAGCAGAGCGATTCGAGATCCGACCGGTGCAGGAAGATTGTACTGGCATGGATCCCTGTTGTGGCCATCATACCCATTCTGTTCATATTTATTAGCCATATAATGGCCTCGCTCATCACCTTCCTAATTCTTCTTTTCATGATCTCCTTCACCCTGTACTATTTTGGCTCGACCTTTCCAGAGACCACGTCAGTTACAGGTCCCCATACCGATCAGCCGGGTCTAAGCCCATCGATCATAAAGGAAATTCCTACTTTTTCTTACAAAGGTAACTGTCATAATCATGATCTGAACAATGGCAATGGTAGTGATACTGCAGGCTTCCGGTGTGCAGTTTGTATTGCGACAGTGCGTGATGGTGATATGGTTAGGCAGCTGCTGATGTGCAAGCACGTGTTTCATACGAATTGCATTGACACATGGCTCCCGTCACATTCGACATGCCCTATGTGTCGTGCAGATGTTAAAACTGGGAAGTTGTCACCGGAACCGCGAGAACCGCCGGTGTAGTTTGAGGGTTGAAGTTAATGTACGTTGGTTATGTCAGTTATATATTCATCAGATAGCAAATATGCTTTAGTGCTTCTTTTAATGTTTGTTCCTTATGTTTGGTTAATGTTCGTCTGTAAGCAAATGTGTTCTTCAGTTTCTTTGTTTCTTTTTTTTTGTAAGCAAATGTTTTCTTTCTTTAGTTTCTTTTTAATGTGTCTGTACATGTAACCCTTAGTTATATATAAACTTCCAGAAAAGCGTATGCATATTAGAACGCCTGCTGCCTGCATGGTACCAAATGGATTTTTCTGTTTTGCACAAATATTTGCAAAAGAAATATAATATAATCATTCACTAGTTGTGATGTCAAGTTACATGCTATAAAATCAATAGGCTAAATTAATACTGCAAGATAGTATGAACAGTTCCCCAAATTAAAAGCGTAAGAAAAGCTTAATTATGTTGGTTTTACGCTTTGTTATCAGGTTCCTTTTTAATATATTTTAAATGGTTGCTTAATTCTTGATGACATTGATGGGAAATAATTATTATAATTGAATCCGTACTTCTCCGGACATGCCTGTACAATGGCCAATGGGTCCATGATGATTGATACCCTACCACCTAATCATTTCTTGTAACTATATCTCTTTTCACAAATCAAATTAAAAAAACTAGAGCACAGCTACAGGGTGATGTATTGACTGAGAGAATTTAGTGAATATAACTTCAAAAGTATATTAAATCAATTTCAAACATTGAATCTAAATCATTGAAATTCATTTACTTTATGAGTAATGCATGTAGATGCAAAATTTTGAAAGTTTCAAATTCATTTGCTACAAGATCAAGCGGTTTAAGAAATAAATTCGAAACTTTTCTTTAACCGCTTGACCTTATAGCAAATAAACTAAACTTTCAAAATTTTGCATATACATGCATTACTCATAAAGTAAATGAATTTCAATGATTTAGATTCGGCATTTAAAGTCAATTCAATATACTTTTTGAGTTGTACTTACTAAATCCTTTTGATAAGGAGATCACACTCTATTTTTGCTAAAAAAAATATCTCTTTCGTATTACTTGTCCTTTTCTTTTCTTCATTTTTTTGTGTGCCATTGGTGGTGTGTGGCCGTGTGGGTGGTAGAAACTTTTATGGATTCTACAATAATTACTTATATATTTATTAATTTGGGTCACTCTTGGGTATGCTTAATAACGAATGAACAAATTTGTTTGTGGGCCTTCTATTTCAATGGCCCGAATGAAGAGTTGCCGACTTGGCGTCGGCCTTCATTATTGTTAAATAACTGCTTACCAATTTAGCATTGGGCTTACCTTCTGTTGGGATTATATTTTGCCTCGGGTACAGTTTCCCATAGCGACCAACAGAACAATTATTCCAAAGTCAACACCCCAATTATTCCTCTTCTTTCTATATAAACACAAATGTCAAAATGTCTGCTCGGCCTCGGAAAAGTCACGGAACTCAAACCACTCTAGTTTAATTACCATGTTCGAGGTTGAGTTTAGGCCACGACGACCAAGTGACTCCAGATCAGACCGGTGCAGTAAGGTCCTGCTGATATGGGGCACGATCATTGCAATTATACTCACCTTGTTCTTCTTTCTCAGCCGTGTGTGGGCCTCTGTAATCACCGTCGTTGTCCTGCTCTCCATGATCTGGTTCACTTGGTACTATTTTCACTCGGCTCGGCCTGAGAACGAGGCAGTTGAAGTGCACCGTGCTGCTCAGGAAGGGTTAAGCCTGTCGGATATAGCACAAATTCCTAGTTTTTCATTCCAACGAAATAACGGTGATGATTTGAAGGACAACAATGGCAGCAATGGAGGTGTTGGTTCGTTGCAGTGTGCGGTTTGTATTGCCACGGTGAAAGAAGGGGAGATGGTGAGGGAGCTGCCGATGTGCAAGCATGTGTTTCATCTAATGTGTATTGACAAGTGGCTGGAATTACACTCGACATGTCCAATGTGCCGTGCCGATGTAAAATCCAGGGAATTGTCATCAGAGCCGCCTGCGCCACCAGTGTAGTTCAAGCAACAAAATATTTGTCTTGTAAATTAATGTTCATTATTAAGAAATCAAATGTTTGATTTATTGTTCTTTGGATTGAAATGGTTGATTGGTTGCACGTTTGTTTTGTGAAAATTCAGTACAGAGCACAATATTTGTTTAGCCTCCCTTTAAATTTATATCTGCAATCACTAGCTAATTATAAATCCAAATAAGAATAATATGTAAGAAAATATTTCGCATCATTTTTTCAATTGTATCCTAATAAAAAGAAGAAGAGGGCTCAAATACACTATCATTTTGGTGCTCCAATATACTCCATGTTATTTATCTCAATTTTTAAAGTTCAAACAGTTGATCCGAACCGTTATAGTTTTCATAATAAAATATGCTTAGAGATCAAATTTTAAATTTTTTTAAAATTTTTACTATATTTTAGATATGTACAATATGACTTTATCGGATAGGTACAATATTTTTTACTATTTTGCATTATTTTTGATATATTTCAGTAATTACTATTGTTGTTGTTAATTATAAGGTAGAACCTCCTTTCTTATCAGATTTCAATTTGAAGGATTTGTCAGCTCCACCTTTCACTCTTAAGATTAATTTTGTAAATATGAATAAAGAAAAATATTCAAATGAAACCAGCACCGCTAGTGTGAAATTCAAATAAACAACTCCATCGAAAGTTCCACCAAAGCATTGATTTGGTAGATCCTTTTTTCTGGCCCGGTAGAAACAGGTGGCACAGAAGATCCTAACCAAGCCTGCACATGTGAATATGATTTTGCTTTTTTAATTTTTTTTCTAAAAAGTTATTCTTTTTTAATATAACTTTTATTAATTTTTAAAAATAGATAGGATAACTTTGAATTTAAAAGAGAGAATTTCACGTAAATCTCTCAAAATTTTCAAAATTACGTCTTTTTTTCTCTAAACATTGAAATTATATATTTTTTTCTCTAAACTTTAAAAACTCACAAATTTACCTATTTTATTGTCTTTTATATTAAAACTCATTTTAAATTTATAAAATACCCATTTTACTATTTATTAAAAGCACAAAACGTCCATTGAACTCAAATTTGAATCTGAAGTGTTCCTCTACTGTCTCATCCGCGCACATCGCATTATGACATGTACATGTCACTTCAATATTCGTGAGTGTTTGTTTCAAGATTCGTGTAGATCTAGCACACACAGATCTTAAAGAAATTCTGATCAGCGTGCAGTGCATTAAGATCTGTGCACATTGATTCAATAGCAGTGCGTGTTTGCTTCAAGATTCGTGTTGATCTAGCACGCACTATTTTTAAAGCATTTCAGATGGTAGAGGAACACTTCAGATTCAAAGTTGAGTTCGATGGGTGTTTTATGCTTTTAATAAAGGGTAAAATTGATATTTTGTAAATTTAGAATGAATTTTAATATAGAAGATCATAGGTATATTTGTGAGTTTTTAAAATTTAGAGGGAAAAATATGTAATTTTAATGTTCAGAGGAAGGAATACATAATTTTGAAGTTTCTGAGGAATATACGTGAAATTCCCTCTAATTAAAAAGAACACTAAACAAAATACATGAAATATACTAGAATTTAAATGTAGTAGAAGGGTTACAAAATACTTTTTAGATCAGATTATTTGTAGCTGTAGAAAAAATAAAATATTTCTTAATGTGTTGGTACTTTGGTGGATGTAATAATAAATTTTTTCATAAAACGTAATTAATAATAATAAATATAACAAAGGAGGTTGATTGTGTGGTTGTTATTACAAAAACCATTATAACTAAATGGGAGATTCAATACTACGGTACACTTCTTTTTATCCCCATGTAGTATGTAGCAAATATTAAAAAATAGAGGCATCGAACCATGCATTCGGTACTTTTAGGGGTGACCGAATCTATGATTGGGCACACCCCCACTTTTTTACAAAATTTTGTGTAATATGGTGTGCAGCTTGGAGGGTGTACCAAAGGTTTGATTCGGTATCCTTGGAGTGCATTGAATCTTATCTTTAATACTGTAATTTTAATTTTTACTTTTAATGAATCATTCTCTTTTGTTAATAATTTTATTTTTAATTACAATTTATAAAATAATTTCTGTGACATCCAGTTTGGCCGAGCTATGAAGGCATCTTCTGGAACAAGTCAATTTGACATCGGGGAATTTACATGGCAGCGTCTATGTGACATCCCTTCAGAATTTTTATTTATTGAGGAATATCCGTGATCATTTTTATTTTCAAAGTTCTTTGAAGATTGATAAGGACAATGATCATATTGTACTTGCTTTTGACGTTTTCACTCGTTTTCATTTTATGAATTACTTTTGAAGGCAATTTAACCATGGAAAACTGAGAAAGTGACTGGAGTTGCAAAAGAAAACGGGTCCTCCATTGATCCTTTTTGTCCTTGTCCAGATTACCATCAAATATGGCACCTTGATCCAAAAAGAGTAGCATTAAATAATTGGAAATAGTATATGGATAGATAAGTTACCACAATTAAAAGCAAAGAAAATTGTCTAAAAAGAGAAGGCGTATATTAATTGTAGAGATGTTACTGAAGCGGATATGATCCAGATCGTCGAGTGTTCGGATGCCATGCATATTGGTATTTTTCTTTTTTTCAAATCTTGTGATTCAGGTCAGAATATGTAACTTTTTTTTTTGAGAATTGGGTTTTTCTTGAATGATTTTGGACAAATTTTATCTAAAATCAAGCTTAAAATGTTTGATCTGCTTTGAGTTTATACGGACAGATTTAGCGATCATTCAAGAATGATGCACTACTGACAAAATAGCTATGGGAACTAGAATCAAAACCGACGGATTTGTGGGAGTCCACACTAAACAGGCTCTGGAGTATCACAGCGGCAACACAGTTACCGGCATATGCTGACGAATCTTTATTCCTAAAGGACCTATCTCTATTGTTACCCTTCTACTCGGTTTCTATAATGAATTGGTTTGGAGGTGGACTTTGTCACATCAATTCACTTGTGCATCAGCTTACGGAGTCTCTCCGGATCATAGAATCCTTTGGAAGTAAATAACTCTTGATTCTTCATTTTTTATTATAGAGACTCATGATTGTTCATAGAATCATTTCTCTTATTTTGATTTTTAAATAACTATTTTTTATATATATCAATCAACCAATCTATTGACAGCACTTCGCCGCCAACCATAAAAAAAAATCTAGATTGTTATTTCAATGGCCTAGGTGAGGACTAAACACGAGCATTAAGATTTTTATTAATTACAAGAACAAATATGACATTAGAACTTTTCTAAGGTTTATATATATCTGAAATTTCTCATCTTTGTTCTCCGCGTTAACCGAATTGACTAAACAATATCAAAATGGTAGCGAACAAATTAGGCATCGTTGGAGGACCCAGCACTTTCGGTAATAAGTTCATCGCGGTGACTTTGCTTCGTAAATAAAGTCGTCTTGAAGAATTCTGGCGACGATCGCGAGGCACAGTATGATCATGACAGTAAACATTTTATTTATGGTTATTACCTACACCAGAAGGCTAGTTGTCCAACTTGTCAAGTAGCATCTGTATTATAAAAGTTTATCTCTGACATTTCAAATTTTATTTTCGCCCCGTGTTTGATTTCATCTCCCACATTACCCCACAATTTCTTTGTGCTTATCTCTTCTATCGTTACTTGAATTTACATGACGGGAAATGTTTATTATCAGTCCTTGAGAAATATAATATTTTGGTAGTGAATAATATAATTAATTTGTTCTGGACTGATGCCAGCTAATATAATATCGTCCATCGTACCAATCCAGACCGATTCCTTCAACAATTACATCTGATTGAAAGAAACTATGCTGCCTTTTTTGCGAGGCTAAATGAAATAATCTCTCTTAAACACACAAAAAAAAGATACAGAAATATTGAATCACAATTGACTCGTTCATGTCACACCCGATTTTATTTACATTGCACAGGACCATCTTTTGAAGCACTTATTGCTAAACTGTACAAAAAGAATGTCCCAAATCACCAAAATCTTCATTTAATTATGATGACCACCCTATCATTACAAATCAATTGCAGTACCAGAAAAATAAACCCTCCAGTTATCTCCTTCCATTAAAATCTTCTAATAAAAAAGCCATGCCAGTACTCTATCCAGATCCAAATTCAACAATTCAAAAGTCAGAAGTTTGCAAGAAGAATGTATAAATAAAGAGAAAGGTAAAACCAAGTAATCTAGACTGGCAGCCGATGATTGACTGGCAGCTCAGTCTGCTCCGATCGTTCCGATGATTGACTCATCTCTGTAGCATTAGCAGTCTTCGCCACTTCAACACTCGATCTACAAAGCGGGCACGTTGAATGTGAGCCAAGCCACATGTCGATACACCCGCAATGGAACAGATGCTGACACTCCGGCAATTGCCTAACTATCTCTCCGTCCTGAAGCACTTCTAGGCACACCGAACACACGAGCTCGCCAGAACTACCGTTTTTTCTCTCAAATTCAAAGCTTGGGATTTGGTGAACCCCAACACCGCCCTCAGAAAGGTTTGCCGCAACGGCAACAGGAATCGTGATTTCAGATTGAATTGCTGTGGAATTGGCACTTCGCCGAGTCAAATTCCGTCGGACACCAGTGTTGCCGCTCCAGTCACCGCATGCTAAACAGATGAAGATTGAACTGAAGATGACAAGTGGGATCCACATGTACCTGATGTAGAATGAGAGTAGGAGGATGATGAGGAAGAATGGGTAGGCGAGCAGCGTCAGCTTTGAGCACCGCTGTTCGCTGTAGGAGAAATGGCAACACGGACACCATGGCATTGTTGATCAATTATTTTGCTCTTGTCAATGGAAGTCTTGGGTTGTTTGCTAGATGTAGATTTAAGACTTGGAAGCTTGGATATTTTTTTCCGGGAAAGAAATGGGGATTTGGTTGTTCCGTAAAGGATTAAAATTTAAAAATTATGGAAAGCTTTGGCGAAGACTTTTGACTTCGTATGACAGTGACAGCTATAACATTTTGTACAGAGCCTCATTAACGCTCAAGTGGGGTCCACATGTTAGTCTATAATTTCTGCTTGAATAATCTACATTTTTTAGACAAATGCCAAGTATTCTATTTTTTTTTTCATCAAATAAACTGTAAATTAAATTACTGCTATTTCTTTAGAATAATAGAATTCGATGCCGACCGTGTTAGACTGAAAAAATATGAAATCAACCCTAACAATTTTACATTTTTTTTTAAAACAAAAGGAAAGGATTGTAATTTCCTGATAACAATACCTACTCCACCAAAAAAAAAAAAATCTCATCTCGAGCCGAATTAAAATCCAACCCGGTCAATAATTGTGAGAACTCAAAACCGATTTGAAGATGATCGATTAGATAGAATCAAAATGACTTTTAAGTAAAATCCAATCCAATTCGAATAAAATATTGGAACTTAAAAAATGGATCATAATTTTGAGATAATCTCAAGCTGAGTTGACCTGAACTTAACTTGGATGTTGACAATTACGACCTAAAATGACCCGACACAAAATAATTAGGGGGAATTTCACGTATGCCCCTCAAAAACTTCAAAAATTACATTCTTCTCTCTCTAAATTTTAATATTATGCATTTTTCCTCTAAACTTTAAGAACTCACATACTTATTCATTTTATTGTCTTTTCTATTAAACCACAATCTAAATTTATAAAATACCTATTTTACCCTTCATTAAAAGCATTATCAAACTCAAATTTGAATATGAATGGTTCCTCTACCATCTAATCCATGCGCATCACAATATGATTGTTGCGCGTTCACTTCAAGATTTGTGCTAATCTAGTGCGCATGTTTCACAAAGCAATTTTAATTTGCATTCATCGCTAAGATATGTGCACGTTGCTTCAATATTGGTGTGTGTTTGCTTCAAGATTCTTGCTAATTTAGCGTGCACAGATCTTAAAGCAATTCGGACGGTAGAGGAACAATTAGATTCAAATTAGAGTCAAATGGGGGTTTTATGTGTTTTAATAAAACAGTAAAATAGGTGTTTTATAAATGTAAAATGTGTTTTAATAAAAATAATAACAAAATAGGTAAATATGTGAGTTTTTGAAGTTTAGATGAAGAAAATATGTAAGTTTAAAATTTAAAGGGAAAAATATGAAGTTTTTGAGGGGTATACATGAAATTTCCCCAAATAATTAAATTACTGGGTGTTCAATTTTCGAATAAATTAATGGAATAGTTTTTTGGGGTTCAATTTATGTAAAATTTAATGGACAAGGTCAAACAGTGATAGAATAAACCTTATCGTATTTAGTATTCGTTTGACAACTCAACGCGCGACAGTTCGATTACCGTTTTTTTTAGTACCATCTCAATAAATCGGAATTAAATCAACACCACCGAATTTCATAAATTTAAGATTTTGTCACGTTTATAAAATAAATTTGTGTACCGACCTATTCCCGATTGACCCGTTTTCTGGCCTCTTTACAAAACCTTTATGCAAACCAACCTGTTCCATGACCTGTTCGCAAAACCATTTTGTGAACAGATCCATCCACAAATGATTTTGTGAACAGGTCAGTCGCAAACGGGTACCGGCGGACGGGTCAGGTCGAAAACGGGTCCACGGGTCGGTCCGCAAAATGGTTTGGCGAACAGGTCATGGAATGGGTCAGTTGGAAACGGGTCGGTTCGTAGAATGGTTTTGTAAACGGGTCAGAAAACGGGTCAGTCGGGAACGGATCGGTGCACAAATTCATTTTGTGAACTTAGCGGAATCTTAAATTTATGAAATCCAGTATTATTTATTTAATTCCAATTTATTGGGGTGGTACTTAAAAAAAAAACGGGTTCGATTATGGTCTTTTGTTGTTGCAAAATATGTTAATTTCTTTTAAGTAGACAAATAAATTTAGAAGTTGACGAATTTCTACTTTTAGGTGACATCTTAACATTTTTCTATCGATGCGTTTACCACTCCTAATTATCCTATTAGGCTGTACTTTTAGCGAATATCATAAGTTCATGTTATTACATTTATTATATTAACAAAAACTGTGAAAGTCTTTTTTTTTAGCAAATATCATAAGTTCATGTTATTAGGCAACCTATTAGTAGCAAGAAACAAAATTATCTGTCCTTTGGGAGACAGAAAATTCCTACCTCCAAAGTCTTTGTGGGGTGGGACCGAGGTGGGACCGATTACTGTTTAGGGTTTAACTTTTTATTACTATTTTTAAATGGATCCCACCCGCAGAGACTCTGGGGACAGGAATTTCCTGCCCCCCGAGGGGCAGAGAATTCGGTCTCTTAGTAGCAGTCAGTTTTCTTAATCGGTGTGGTCCCCATAAAGTACCTAACTGATATCCGTATTGATTATATCTAAAAATTATTCCTTTTAGACATTAATTCTTCAAGTTATTTCTGAATTTGAGAAATTGTACTAGAGGCATGATATCTACCTCATATTATTTATAAAAATTACAAATTTAATAATTTTAATGTATTAACATTTTGATATATTATTTATAATACAAAATAAATAACTATTTTTTATATTATATTCATATTACAACTAAATCATAAATTTTATATTTTATTAAATTATTTTCGAATGAGGAACTTATTATTGTAGTCACTTGTAGCTGCATGCAGTCTGATTACAGACTAGGGGTGATAAAGGATTGAATTCGGAGCGGATAATGCTAATATCAAATTTGTATCTTCTTTTCAATGAGCGGATACGGATATAAATATGGACAGTAAATAAATATCAAAATTTAAAATGAAATATGTGTTAAACAGATATAGAGCGGATAATTTACGGATACAGATACAAAATAAATAATAGTTAGATAATTGTGTTATATAAAGTTAAAAAAAATATGAATATCAATTAACAAAATTCAAATATAAAAACAAAGTATCGATCAAGGGAGAGTTTATCATATGATCGAAGAAACAAAATATGTAAACTACATTTTATTGGATAGAGAAAATAGATTTAGAATAGATGTGCATTATGAAACAAACATTTAATTATATTTAGATCTAAATTTATTTAACCAGCATTTTTTTTTTGGAGATAAAGCCGTAGGTGCATTTCTGTCAAAAGGATCATGATACATCCTTAAATATTGCAATACAAAACAAGCATAGAATACAAATGAACAACGGCCCGCATGTACAATAAGAGAGTACTTGATTATAAAGGCACAACTGACCTATAGTTGATATAAGGATGTCAATGGTAACTTTTTTTTGCTGTTACTCGATCAGTCTACCTATATTGTATTTGAAAATATAGATATGGATAAGATTTTTTTCTGTTATCTTATTGGGTATTATTATAGACAAATTTTTTTTTTTCGTTAACTAAATGAGTGATATGGATATTGGTAATGATTATTTCGTACCCATTATAATTATAAAATATATATATATATTCAATTCAATTTCCAACCCACTTAAATATACATTCATGTTTTTGAATTTTTTTACTTTATAAAAGACAATTTAGTTAGCATTTATTGCACATTTTTTTTTATTAGAAATGCAATTATATATGTATGAAATTAATGAGGTTTTAATGTTTAATTTGTAAATATAATAAAATTAAGAATAATTATACTAATCCCCTCACTCTTGTCCCCCTTTTTTTCCCGCACTCCCTCTCCTCAATATTAACTTCCTTAACAGCCTTTATACTCTCATTTACTCCGCTAATAAATTTCATTTATCCCCACATTAAATTAGACTATCATTTAATAACAATCCCTACATTAATTATGCTGTCCTCTAATAACAATCCCCGCATTAATTATATTATCCTAAAATAACAATTCCGGCATTAATTATACTTTCATTTAATAACAACTCCTGCTAACATAAAGTATTTATCCATATAACATAAAGTATCTATCATTATGCTTGAAAAATATTTATTATTGATGTTTTACTAAAAGTTACAACTATGTCTGTGAAGTATTTATCTATGTAACATAAAGTATTTATTCATGTAACATAAAATATTTATCATTATGTTTGAGAAATATTTATTATTGATGTTTTACTAAAAGTTGCAGTTATGTCTGAGAAGTATTTATCCATGTAACATAAAATATTTATCTATGTAGTATAAAAAATTATTATGTTTGAGAAGTAGTTATCATTGATGTTTTACTAGAAGTTGCAGCTATGCCTGTGAAGTATTTATCCAAGTAGCATAAAGTATTTATCATTGGGTGAGAATATTGTTTATTTAATGATCTTCAGTTGTATAGGGACAATAAAAAAAATTGTGTGAAGATAACTGACAAGTATTTGTGAGGGGATTGTTTATTTAGTTGTCCCTAGTTGTCCACTCAATCTGTACCGTATCCATTGACACCCCTAAATTGATAGAGGAGAGCGGAGGAAGGGAATTCTGAACGGGCTCGGATTCTGATTTGGACGCATAAATCCGGATCTGTTCCTTTATTTTTTTTTTTAAAACCTAGATCTGTTCCTTTTTCAGCTCTATTACGGCCACAAGCGGATTTTTTTTTCTTTTTGTATGGAAAGTATATATATATATATTTTTTTTTTTTGACGAAACTTTTTATAGGGAAATATATATTGATAGCTGTTTGAAAATGAAAGGTTAGAAAAAGTGAAATACCAAAGACTACATCCCATTAAAATCCCAATCCTAATCTAACAAAAAAAATGTAAGGAGACTTGGTGCAAACGAGGATCCTAATTAAATTAGTTTATTAAGATGCAAATATAGATAGATTCTAAGCACCTCTTTGACGTAATTAAGATTATTTTTTTATTTGATGTCATGAGAGTGCAAGAGGCCAACTTGACAAAATTTATCATAAGACGACAAGTAATTTATTGATAAATATTAAATAAAGCATACTGAGAAAAATACATTCATATTATTATATTAGATGCATGTATGTAATTGAATCTGTATATAATTTTGTTTATGAATTTTTTCAGGTCGATATATATTTTTAAATCCCAATTTCTATAAAATTCCACATACATTTTAAATTCACGTATGTGGCTTCATTAATGTAGAATCAGTTTGTACTATGTTACTATGTATGTGGGTTAATAACCATCAAATTCAAAGTCAATTCTAGTAATTAAGAAGAATATATAAAATAATGAAATTTAGGTGTTACTGGTTTGTTGTTATTACATGTTTATTTTTCAAAAAGAAAAGGGATATATAATATTATGAGAGGTATGAAAATCTAGTTTTTCTATAATTAGCAAAACTTTTCTTAATGGTACAAATTACCATTACACTAACACCATTCAATGGTAGCTATAATATATATAGATAGGAACCGAATTTTTCTGTCAACATGGTTCATCCGTCCATTCATCTATGATATGGACAGTCATGATTAATTGAAGTATGATCATGATTCAATGGTACCTAGAATATATAGAGACCGAATTTTTCTACTAATATGGTTCATTTCTCCATCCATTCATGATTTGAACGGTTATGATTGAGTATGAGTTGCGTCTTCTTAAAATTTAAATATTCACCATAATTCATGACCTTGAAGATCATAGATAAATTGGCAGGTGCACCGTGTAGGCAGGAACCACATTGGACGAGATTCGGTTCCACAAAGATACAGAACAAATTTTTCATCTTCATAGCATTCCAACTTTTGACAAGAAAGTGCAAGTTATATGGCTTTCTCTGGTCAAGACCCTACATTACGGTATATCTTAATTATTAACAAAATAAATGTCAAGACATGGAAAGTGATATTCAAGGCTCTGTACGTAGTAAATACGATGAGGACTCTAGGAATAATCACCGAAATTCAAGATTTTTGCTTAGTTACTGATATTGAACAAGATACTGATGACTGAAAAATTGAACAAGAGAGGTTTCAATTTGGTGAGTATTTGCTACGTCTGTCTAGCAAATCAGGAAACAACATATAGCATATCCTCAAATAATACTTTCTAGCTCATATAACCTATCCTCAATAAATGAACTTTCTTTTTTGAGGAAACTCAATAAATAAACTTTTAACTGTTTTATTGTTTTTCCATCGATCTGTAATTAAACATTTACAGCGCGTTGAATTTTAACTGTTTTATTAACTCTTTAAAACTGTTTCTAACTATCAAACTATGTCTCTTTTTTTATATCACTCATTTATTACTATGCGGGCCTGGCACAGTCAGTCTTGAAGGATCTATTTTATTAGTTTATATTGGAGCATACGGAGGACAGAGACTAATTTTTTTCAAACATAATTACTTTGTTCCAAGAATGCCCTTACACACTGCAACTATACAAGAAATTGAAAAACACTAGACCAGCATCGCAATGGCCAACAACACCAACAGTACAAATAACCAACAAAGACAAAATGGGCATATAAAACGGGAGGAAGAAACAGCAATGCTAGTCATGCAATTCATTATATGGAGGGAACGATAAGCACGGAGCTTTGTAAATACTTCCAAAGATACACATGAACTGCTACAAGAAATCGTTTGGCAACTAGAACTCACTAAAAAGTCGGGGCAACAACAGAATCGGGAGTAATTCGCATGAGGATAGAAAGAGACAGGACTACCTTTACTGGTAGGAGGTACTGGTAATCAGTTCACTACTGGTGCTGGAAGAGGGAAGTCAGAACATTCAGCATTTCAGATTTTTTTTATTATGCTTTTCTTTTTCTTAGGTTTTCATTAGGTTTTTAACAGTTTGCTTTTAAATTAATTTAAGCTTTCTTTTTTTACAGCTCAAATGTTTTGAGCATTTAACAATTCGCATTTTAAATTCTGTTTTTAACCTATTATGGATGCAATCTCTGTAACACAAATGAATGAATGAAATATGGCATGACCCTTATTTTTCTTCAAAAAATAATCTCTCATATTCTAGGCCATACTTTGTCAAATACGCATTGATCTTTTTTAAGGTGAGTGGAATCTAATGTTCGTCATGTTCACATTTTTACAAGAATACTCTCTAACTTGCGTTTAACATTCTATGATGTTGTATAAATTTACAATTTATTTACACAAGTCATATGACAAGGGGGCCATTCAACAACATTATTCGATCTGTACCAGATTTCCGAGTCCATATCACCGAGGTAACACAATAATTCTCTTTAGATCCGGACCATCTAATCAGAATTCGAACCAATTCGATCAAAGTTAAAATGTATGTCACCTCTAATATTCGTGCAAATTGTGATCAGATGGTCCAGATCTAAAACAGAAATATTCTGTTACCTTAGGTGATATGAATTGTAAATTTACAGGGTAGCCTGGGAAAGTAAATGCCAGATGTCTACCAAATTAATTCGCATATGCACTAAATTTAACTTGTAAATTCAAGGTACTTATAACTCCCATAATTCCCAATTCAGTCAAGAGTTAAAAAAAATTACTTGCCTCTTCTTTTACTTGTATAAGTAATGCACCATGGCCATTTCATCTTTGGAGCTAAGAGCCTCAGACTCATGAATATAAGATGGCTTACATGACTCGCTCATTCGTTAACACGGTCCAATTTGTGTAATATTTAATTACTTATGAAAACCAACATAAAACATTTTCTTTATATGAAATACACAAATCAAGCAAACAAATCTTCAAACCCATTACACTTTGACTCCAATATTTACACTGGCGGTACTGGGGATGATGCAGTATTTCCACTGCCCCTAATCTTCACTTCTTTCATAGCTTCCACCTTGGACCGACAAAGAGGGCACGTCGAGTGCGAGTAAAGCCACAAGTCAATACAATCTCGGTGAAACAAATGCTTGCATGTCGGCAACTGCCTCACCTCCTCTCCTTCTTGAACTATGCTCAAACAAACAGCACACTGCAACCAACCACCGCCATCATTTCGGTGTCTTGTGTACCCGAAAGCAGGGAGGTTTTCAATGGTAGAACGACCGAGACCGTTCAATAGGCTATGCAGATTGGGGGTTGCGGTTATGACAGTAATATTTTGGTACTGGTACCGACGCCTGCACAAGCGCTCGCACAAGAATGCTGCCACGATTAGAACCATGATGGAGCCAAGAGCTGCCCCTGTGAGGATTAACAAGTTTAGTGATGTGTAATTGTTTGTATCCTGTGAAAAGCTTGAGTTAGTAGACATTAGATGGAGTTTATTGTTTCTTCTCGTATGAGTCTCACTTTAGATTTTCAAATTTCAATATTGCAGTTGTGGCGATTTGTTTGGTAAAATACAAGAAATGATAAGCCCTTGTACGTCATTAGCGTATTTGTTTGCTTGAAATCCTTTCATAATTTTGCACTTGTTTTATAAGACTAGTTCAACAAAAGAAGTCGCCCATGGTTTCTTATTCCTATTTGTTGTACTGGGAATTCTATATTTAATAGGTTAATTGGGATATATGAACTTTCTGTTGCTACATATTATTTACCCAATTAAGAGAGCTGTAACTGTGAGTTTTAAAGATAACAAATGGATCGTTTCTTCCTTGGAGGTTTAATGTGTTATCAGATCAAAAAATGTTTTCCATCTCGGCTAGAGACAAGCGGTAAATTAAGAAAGCAAAGTTACAACAATTAAATGTAATTAGCCAGATTTTGTATCATTTGTTAAGAAAATAAAGAGGAATATCACTTGCAACCTTTGTAAGTCATAATATCTTACAATAACAATTTGGTTTTGTGATTTTAAAAGTTTAAACCAATGTTCTAAATAGCGCGCTATAGCGTTTTTCTTCCAAAAAAACTATGGTGCTATGTTCAAATAGCGCCGCTATTTGAGTATAGCGCAATTTTTTTAACCCGACCGCTATTACGCGATAAACGCTATTTAAATCATTGGTTTAAACAGTCAATCCAAATTATTCAACATAATATATGTATTAAAATGTGCTTGGAGATCAATTATTATATTATTTTTTGAATTTTTTTTCCTATTTATTAAGTATTTGATAAAAGTATTGTTTTTAGACCATTATGAATCACTCAAAAAAATAGTTTTGTAAAATATTTAATAAATAGTAAAAAAAATCTCTAAATACATTTTAATATAGAGATCATGTTAAACAATTTGAACTTTTAAAATTATAAAATCAAATTTTTATAAGATGTTGTAACTTGTAAATATTACAAATAGATCCTTCTTAAAAATGAAATCACTAAACCTATTAATCTTTTATAGTTTCGAGAATTGCTACTGTCGGTATTGTTTTTGTAATTATTTTTGTAATGTTCTCATCATTAGTAACTATATTGATTTTTCATGCCTGAATTTGAACCACAAGTTTGTAAAGGACAAAAGGTAGTCAAAATATTCCCGATGTTTTTATTAATAGAAATAAAATAAAATAAATATCGAAATATAGGATTATTTTTTGTTATTTTCGAAATATAGATATAACGGGTTGTGTAAATCCGTCCACCGGACGGGTCTAATTATTCCATCCGGGTTAATTAATAGTTAGCGTTAAACTTAGCGGAAAAAAGGAAAAAAAAAAAATTCGGACGGTACTACACAACCCATCCCTGTCACACCCCAAACCAGGAATTCTGGATTAAGGTATGATCATCCTCACCTCGTGCTTAATTAATCATTAAGCACGCAAGGCTAATCATAAGTAATAAATCAATAACAGCGGAAGCAAAATAATATAAATATCAAGCATCAATCACATAGCAAATAAATAAAGATGCACATACATAACATATAATTCGATCCATCTCGGATCCAAATAACACCATCTATAGAAGGAGATACATGATCTATCGAGCCTGTATATATAACACAGGAAAAACGGGACTCGTAAATCTAATAAAAAACCTAACCCTAGTTAGGTCAAGTGGTGTGGCCCTCGGGAACAGCTCCTGACATCTCCTGCTGCGGACCGTCAGAACCTGTACCTAAAACCCACGAAACAACTTGTGGGTGAGCGACGAATCGCCCAGTATGTGACCCAGAATTATCCCCTCAGGGATCCTCTACGGTCAAAGCACTTTTATTTATAAAATGAATACAATTAAAAATATGCACATGTGTGAATCTATATTAATACCTAATATAATTTATAACACTTTTGAATGATGCTATGATGCTATTATTCTATTATGCCAACATGCGGAATAAACCCAAAATAAAATCAAGGTGTAATATCGGATATAAATCAAGTCGGAATCCAGTACTCCTTGCATTGTGTGCCTCAATACAATAACAATAATAGTAATAATACGGATAAAGTAAATCACCCCGTGCTGTGCCAATAGGATCACAAGATCCAGCAATATAATCCAAGGACTGTGATCAGAGTGCAATGATACACGTTGCCTAGTGACATCGAGCATTGCTCCACAAGAACAGCATACTAGCCGATGGTTATATCAAAATTCGGTGTGTCATCTCACCTAGACGATTCATAAGCCAAACATATCCAATAAGAGAAATCATACAATGCAAGTCGTAAAATTATCATAACCAGTGCCACAGAACTCGAGATCGGAACTGTGCACTCACTCTGCCACGGAACTCGAGATCGGAACCGTGCAGACCAAATCTGCCATGGAACTCGAGATCGGAACCATGCGGTAGCATAAAACAGACCCACACAGAACTCGAGATCGGAACTATGCAGTCTCAAGTAATAAAAATGTCACCACGGAACTCGAGATCGGAACCGTGGTGGGATAACTTGTTCTAGGCATGTAGCTCCTAGTGTAGGCGTGGAAAACATCCTGAATCGTTCGTGCCACAAAACTCGAGATCGGAACTACTCACATTAAATAGCAAAATGATCGAAAAAGGTATATAATCCAAGTTTATACATATAATATAAATTCTAAAGCCATCCAAGGATCAAGTGACCCTTGGCTCAGTGGCTGTCGGGTCGTCCTATGCCAAGTGACACCAAGACAGAACGAAGTCACTCAGCTCTGCTCAGCTCTCACCAATGCATGCGTATGCACATAATATAATAATATATATATTGTCTTCTACGAGAAGAAGACAAACTAATAACCTAATAATCTAATAATATACATATAGCATTATTTAAGTACTCTACTCCTAAAATACAGTAAATTCGAATTTTTCAGGATTTCTGTAATTCTACCTATAGTGTAGAAAGGATAAACATGCCCTAAAGTTTTAATGCAACTACTTAAAATAAAGTGCGGATGTCAAGTCAGATGGATCGACTGGTAAGAGTACGCCCACGAAATAAAACAATTCAGATATCCCACACCTGAGGGGGCTGGAGTCTCTGTCGTTAGTAATCAGCGTGCTCCGCGTATGCTCCGAACTGCGGGTCAGTTGAATCGACCCACAGGTCGAACTCGTACGGATTTGACTGATCTATGATCACGTAATTTAAACTAATTAAAATCTACGCTAATTTTATTCTAACCCTCATCCCAATTAATGTGTAAGTTAATTGCTCGATTATTTCAGTTTTAATAAATTTACCAATTCAGTTGATCCAACTGATCCGATTAGGCATATATATTAATTATTTACTTTCATGCCATCGTGCTTAGCATTAATCTTAAATTATAATTTCGTCAGATATTGATCATTCCCTTGATTTAAATTAATCTACTTTTAATCTACATTAACCTATAGTCTTTAATAATAAATTTGGAGATAATTCTTGTAAAATTTTAAATACTGAAATACTCGCAAAATAATTATCTCTGAGTTACAATATTTTTAAACGTGTTCTAATTTCTTATTTAGTTTACTTTATTTCAAATTAGCTCTCATTTTCGTAACCAATCGAATCCGATTCTTTTCAAAAGTAAATTTAGTATTAAATTCAACTAATGCCATTTTTTTAATAAAATATGTAATTTGTATAATTATTACTAAACTAATATTTGATTCTAATATGTTTTAGTTATTTTATAATTTAGATATAAAATTTGTTTTATAAAAACTTAGAAGGATATGGTTATCTAATTTATGTGTTTCCTAATTAATTTTATGTCGAGCAATTCGTTATTTTATGGCTAGTCTAATTCTACGCATAATTTGTCATTTTGATTCCAAGTCAAGTAGATACTTTCCGTTGCTAAATAAATTGGTCCTTTAATAATTAACAACAGAGTTTTTTTATAAAAGTTTTGAAAAGTTTAACAATTTTATTTAAAACTTATTTATTAGACTTTTACTTTAATTTAAAGTGTAGGGTGTTTTAATTAGGTTTGTTTCGAGATCATATAGGTGTCCAATCGGGTTATTATCATGGAGGCATCAAGACCCTGGACGGTATAATCATTTCCCAATTTAAATTTAAGTTTACATAAGCATCCGGTTTTATTCGGTTACATTATCAAAACCTAAATTTTAAAAGCCATCATTTAATCCGTCAGCCCATTTGACTTGTCAATTCTCAATTCAAGGTCCATTCACATAAATACATACATATGGCCGGCATTATATATAAATTTCACCAATTTACACTTTGGCCCCTTCACTTAAATTATTTACACATTTTTGGGGTAATTGCATAACTACCCCTAAATTTTAAAAAAAAATTCACAGTTTGGTCCCTGTCATTTGAAAGGCTGGTAAAACAAATCAGAACTGTACCAGAATATACACTGGGCTGGTACACTGGTACCAACCACATACACAAGTCAAACAACACGCAATCCATATTCACAGCATCATCACAGAACAGAACAGCACAGCTACACACAATAGGCAAGCAACAAGTCAGAGGGCAAAACACCCAGCCAAACAAAACAAGCAAGGCAATAGGTCAAGGAAAACAGAACCAGAACAGAACAGAAACAACACAGTCACACGCAACAGACAGGCAACAAATCAGAGGGCAAAGTACCTAGCCAAACAAAACAAAGCAAGGCAGCAGGTCAAGGCAAACAGAACCAGAACAGAACAAGGAACACAGCCAAGGCACAGGTCAGAGAGCATGGCAACACAGCCACGTGCATTGGCTTGCCGAGAAAATCAACAACCCGAGCAAGCCGCAAAAATTCAATATTTCACAGCACCATCACAGAAAAAGTAAGGTGGTAAAGCTTACCCGATTAGAGCTAGCACGGAATGGAGAGAGCAAGAGGAATCAACACCAGAACAGCAACAACAAGCACCAGAACTGCACCAGTCAAGCACCAGAACAACCAGAGAACCAGAACAAGCCAACCAAAACAACAGAAAAGAGGGGAAAGAGAGGGATTTCTCAGCACATGAGCGAAAATCAAGAGCTAAGCTCAAGAGAGAGAGAAAGGGGGGCTTATATACCCGAAAAGCAAAAACCACACGCAATAGGCAGTACAGCCGGCTGACAACAGAAAGACAGCGGCTACTTTCGCCGTTTCGCATTAACTTCGACGGGACAACGAGAGGGAAAGAGAGCGGGGAAATAAAACCCGGATGTCATCTCCTAAAAGGAGATAAAAAGAGAGAAGGAGCACCAGGGTGGGGTCGGGCTGTCAGGCATCGAAAAGGGTGTGGGCTCGTCGCTGCAGCGACAAAAGAGAGGAGACGAGGCTTTGCCTCTGTCTTGCGCGAACAGGAGAGGAAAGGGACGAAGAGGGTGAAAACCTGGCGGACCCGAATCCTTCATCTAATTGGGTTAAAGTTCATATTTTAATTAATAAGGTGCCTCAAGATTGGTGCAAGCTTAAGAATCCAATGGTTAAAAGAATTGAATGGTTTAAGGCACTTGGGCGGACCCGACAAAATTTATCAAATTTGGTTAAGCATGAATTCGTTTCAAATTGAATTGAGCAAAGGAACGAAGGATGGCTTTGGGATTCGTGCTAGATAAATATGAACGGTTTTAGATTCCTAGCAGATAGCAGGATTGATTAATTAGTGGTATCAATTACATAAACTTTTAACCAATCAGCATCACGGATTTGTATTCAAAATTGTATACAAGTTTGTTGTGCTTAATTCAAAAGAAAATTTGTTTATGATCTTCATCAAAGTTTTAGATAGATAATTTTTTTTAATTCAGTTTCCGATTGATCTGATTTTAAATCTTATATATATATATAGGACGTCGCTATGGTGCTATGGGTAGCTAAGAGGTCTCCATGCTACGGCTTGGATTTCGAGTTTTCAAAATCCTAACGGTGGATCCGAACCGTTCATCTTGTTCTCCATATTAATATGTGCTTGGAGACCAAATTTTACATTTTTCTGAATTTTTTTACTATTTATTAAGCCACTTTGAAAACCCCTGATCCAACGGTGGCTTAACCCAACAGTAAAACCAGAAACTACCGTTGGATCAGCGGTTTTCAAAGTGGCTTAATAAATAGTAAAAAAATTCAGAAAAATGTAAAATTTGGTCTCCAAGCACATATTAATATGGAGAACAAGATGAATGGTTCGGATCGACCATTAGAATTTTGAAAACTCGAAATCCGAGCCGTAGCACGGAGGCCTCTTAGCTACCCATAGCATATTAGCCAAAACCATATATATATATATATATATATATATATATAGAGTTAGGCTGGGGTGCTATGGATAGCATAGTGGCCTCTATGCTACGGCTCAATATTCGAGTTTTCGAAATCCAAACGGTCGATCCGAACCGTTCATCTTATTCTCCATATTAATATCTGCTTGGAGACCAAATTTTACATTTTTTTGAATTTTTTTACTATTTATTAACTATTTTACAAAATTGTTGATCCAACGGTGACTGCACAAAACAGTAAAACCGTTGGATTAGCGATTTTCAAAGTGGCTTAATAAATAGTAAAAAAAATCAGAAAATTATAAAATTTGGTCTCCAAGCAGATATTAATATGGAGAATAAGATGAACGGTTCGGATCAACCGTTTGGATTTCGAAAACTCGAATATTGAGCCGTAGCATAGAGGCCACTATGCTATCCATAGCACCCCAGCCTAACTCTATATATATATATATATATATAGATGAACTTGGGTGAGACGCGGAGTATACGCGTTTGGTGCTCCATGGTACGGTTTAGCCATTTTGAAGATTCAAACAACCAATCCGAACCGTTCATCTTGTTCTCCATATTGAAATGTGTTTGGAGACCAAATTTTACATTTTTGAAATTTTTTTACTATTTATTAAGCAATTTTTTAATGCCGCTGATCTGATGTTTCAGAAAATTTTACTGTTTTTTACTGTTCACAGCAAAATAGCAACTTTCAAAAATGCTTAATAAATAGTAAAAAAATTTCAAAAAATGTAAAAATTAGTCTCCAAGCACATTTCATTATGGATTAAACATCTAACGGTTCGGATCGGTCGTTTGGACTTTCAAAATGAAAATACAGCGTGAAGTACAAACGGCGTATACACCGCGTCTCACCCAAGTCCATCTCTCTCTCTCTCTCTCTCTCTCTCTCTATATATATATATATATATATATATTTTTATATATGTTCATAAGTTCTAAACATATGGTTAATATCAAATCTATAAATTTTAAATAGATAAAATTTATAACTTTTATATAAAATTAATCGTACGAAAGATTCGTATAATTTATCTTTCTAATTAATATTCTATTTATTTATCTCATTAAAACCTATTGTTTTTATTTTCTAACTTTTACGTTTCTATTTCCAAATTTTAGATTCGTTAAAATAAATCAACAATCTGATCGGTAATTAACTTAGAAAATTTTATTTAGTGTAAAGATAAATTTAGCATTTAATCACGTTTAAAATTTCAGAATATAACAGTCCCGAGTCAAAAAAAAAGAAAAAAAAAATCTAAACAGTTTGCTTCAACCTGTCCCAGTTTAAAAAAAAAAAAAACAAAGAAAGATATACCGCTCATGCAAGAAGGTATACCCTAACCAACTCCACCAAAGACTCTGGAGTTGGATTGGAAGAAGGTATGCCGCTCATGCAACTTTGGGCATTGGTAAACAAGCACTGATTTTTTAGCATCCCATAATTTCACATCTCCATCCTTGCTACCAGTTAGGAACATACTTGTATTTGGGATAGTTGCTATCCTTGTTATGCTTCCTTTATTCAACAAAAAGAAAGCAGCAGTAAGATGAGAAAATGAGGATAGAGCACAACAAAAAGAAAATGACGGAGATGGAGAGGATCAGTGGAGAGGAGAGCTGTCGGCGGAGAGAAAAGAACTTTCGGTTTTTTTTTTTTTTTTTTTTTTTTTCTGCATAGCGCTGCAGACAGAGAAAAAAATCATATGTTGTCGGGACGGGTTGTGTAGTACTGTTCGGATTTTTTTTTTTTTTTCTTTCCTCTGCTGAGTTTAACTCTAATCATTAATTAATTTGGACGGGATAATTAGACCTGTCCGGTGGACGGGTTTTCACAACCCGTTGTACCTATATTTCGAAAATAATTAAAAGTAATATCTTATTTCGATATTTTTTTATTTTATTTCTATTAATAAAAAAATCGGCAAAATATTCAATTATATTCAAGTTGCGCTATTAACGTTATCGTCAAATTCATCAAAGTAAAAAAAAAAATTATTTATTATTCAACTTCACAATATTAAATATTGATTCAATACGAGGATTCACATGCTTTCATTTTTTTATGTCTCCATCATGCCTCTATTTTTTTTAATTTTAATAACTCAAAATTTAAATCTTAAAATTCAAAATAAAATTGTTGGATATGAACTACATCATTTTATCTATGCACGTGTAAAAAATTATGACATTTCAACTTTGTTTTTATTGTTATCTTGAGCTTGTAAAAATGTATGCTAATGTGAATAACAAAGTCAAAATGTGATTTTTTTTTTTATAGAACATAGGGAAAATAACATAGATTACATCTAGTGGTTTTATTTTGATATTTAAATTTTAAACTTTAAGTTATTTAAGTTTTTAAAAATGGAGGAACAAAAATTGAAGACATTTGAACCCTGAGTGAGGCTATGGTACTTTGCATATTACGATTTGTTACCATGTTGTGGCTCTATATTCGAGTTTCCAAATACTAACGGTCGATCCGAACCGTTCATCTTGTTCTCCATATTAATATGTGTTTGGAGACGAAATTTTACATTTTTTGAAAAAATTTTACTATTTTTTTATATTTATTGAAAATCACTGTTTTTGGATGGTCCAGAATTTTCAGATCAAGTGATTTTCTAAATATCTAAAAAAATAGTACAAAAATTTCAAAAAATGTAAAATTTGGTCTTCAAATACATATTAATATGAAAAAAAAGATGAACGGTTTGGATCAACCGTTAGGATTTGAAAACTCTAATATAGAACTATAACACGGTAACAACCCATGATATACATAGTACCATGGCCTCACTCTTTGAACCCTCCTCATTCAATACTTATATTACATAAAAGCAAAAGCGGTTTCTGTGAGTAGCGAAAGAAGGTGGACATAACGATTCATCCGGTAGATTCATCGTTTTGTTAATTAATTCCGTAGACTTAATATATGATTCCACTTGCTCATTACTTTATGATGGTTTAATTTAATATATAGTTAAATGCTATCTGGTCACTTTCATCCACATTTAAAAATGATATTATTGGTATTTTTCCTCTGGCTACTAGTCCAAAACAAAATCCAGACTGGACAGGTGCTACTCAGCCGAGGCTGTACGGTGGAGAGCTGCTGTGTGCTCTGTGCTGAGAGGGTGGAGGAAGATAGCTATCGCATGATATGGGGATGCCCCTACTCTAAGCGGGTATGATCTGGATTAACAGCACAATTTAATCTGGGGGCATCCTAACGGGGAGTCACTTAAGGACTGGTGCAATCACTGACAGACCCTGGAGTAGAGTAGGAAAAATGGCACGGCGGAGTCAGTTCCGTCACGAAATGGCATGGTTACCGTACGGAATGACATGATATGTGTGTCAATTATGTGTTGTGACTTGCGTGTCCTGTGTTATGATCATTCGTGTGTCGTGATAATCTTTTAAAACTTTGGCATGATACGACACGTTACGTGAAAAATCTAGTTACATCATGACACATCACGTAGTCATGTAAGTCATGTGTAATTAAAACCATTAGACATTGATTAAATGATGAATCTTGAATATGCTAAAATTATAATTAAATAGTTATGTGAGTTACGCAAGGCACGTTTGATCACCGCATGTTTGAATGTGATGTGACTCACGTGACATGACAATTAATATACTATGACCACCCCTTGATATTTTAGTTACAGCATGGCACGAAATCAAAATCACAACATGATACGGTACGTCTTTCCCACTCTACCTTGGAGGAACTAAAGCAATGCCAGTGGAACCCAACATGGGCGGCAGGTTCTTGGGTGATTTGGCGGGAAAGGAACAGGCGTATTTTCACGCGGACATCCAGGGCGGAGACGGTTCTAATAAACGATTCAGCAGTGGACGTTTATAACTGGATGCAGTTTACTACTAACAACAATCGCAAATATTAGACTGTTATACTCGATAATCGAACCCTTCAATATACATATTTGTCTGAATTAAATGGAACACTCAAATAAATCAAAATTAGGGTGTTCAAATGGTTAGGTTGATTTTATGAAGTAATTCGGTTTAAAAGGTTCAGTTCAATTTTAATTTCTCAAAACTGAATAAACCGAACCGACTGATTATATAATAAGGAAGCAACTAACAGTTCCTTAATTTCAGTCTCCCAAAAATTTCCGGAGATTTTCAACTAATTTTGTAAACATCAATAATAAATTATGTAAACAAATTCAACAAATCCTATAAACATAAAAACGCGTGAAAATTGTTAAAAACGCGTGACAGTTGTTGAAAATGCGTGACAATTGTTAAAAACGCATTACAGCTGTTGGAGATCACTTTCTATGAACATACACATATTATCCTATAAATACAGACATATAATTTTGTAAACATACACATACATAGTGTACTTGAAATTATAGCAGTTCAAATTATGGCAGTTGTGGCAGTTAAAAATGCATCAAAACTAAGCTAAAAATGAAAGACTTTTATACACGGGGATTATTTTGATTGATTTATTTATTTTGGACTTAAAAATCAAGAATAAATATTGATCTAGAATTTTGAATATTTTAGAACATCTATATTTGTATAAAATTGAACCATGTGTGTAATGGTATCTTAATTTTCATTTTTATGAAATTATGAATGTATTGCTTATGTATTGAGTTTTGATTTTTTTTGAAATTGAATTTCTCTATTTGATTCAACCGAACAAACTGAAGTTTAGTTCGGTTAAATCGGTTCAATTTGATTTTTTTTAATTCGGGTTATAGTTTGGTTTAAACCAAACAGACTGTTTGAACACCCTAATCAAAATAAACACTTTCTACTTTAACTTTCAAATTTATTACTCGAAAACACTCTAAAATGATTACCTATGTGAACCAAAATGAACGCATGTTTGAACTAAGGAACACTCGTCTAACTGAAATAAGCACTGGAATATTCTATCTTTTGAGCAAAAAGTTGGCTAAAAGTATGGAGCCATTTGAAAGAAGATTATTACATTTACAGAGATAACTATAATATTTTAAACAAAGATTTAAATAGTATTTATTGCGTCATAGTGACATGGTTAAAAGAATAGTACTATGGCCATATAATGCCGTTATAGTTTTTATAGTCTAAACTCGCTATAGTGCCGCGATCGTGCGTTATTTAGAATCTTGATTTCAAGTGAAATACAACTCTTAAGGTGACAAGTATACCCTATGGATTGTTGTTAGCAAAATTATAGTGACCAAAAGTAATTTTGGAATTATGAATCAGAATTGAATAAAATGAAAAATAAAATTAATAAATAATTTGTATCATCCCTCAAACATACAAAATTAATCTGTTTTCCCTTTGTCACACTTCCGATTTAAACCTAAAGTAAAGTGCCTTCAGGTATTCAGAAAGTATATGGATCCCCAAATAAAGGTTTAATCCAGAAAGATGAAACGAAAATAATCTTTAAGAGGGAAAAAAAAAATATTAAAATAACAATTTGAGAGCAAAAAAGATCAAATAGTCCTTATAGTTTCTATATTTATCGTATTTATTTATTACGGTTATCTCTGCGGTCTTATCAACTGTAAGTCTGTAACAAAAGTATATATATATATATATATATATATATATATATATTTTTTTTTTTTGGAACCAACAGAAAACTCTGGCTTATGGCTGAGCTCGAGTCTTTACTGGGCTCACGGATTTGGGCTGTAAAGGCCACACTTCAAGAATTTCCAATGGCCTTACAGATGAAATCAACGAAAGTAAATAGTTTCGTCCAGCAGTCTTTTATGAACTACCTTGCTGAAGGAAACAGCATTCGGATTTGAAAATGTAAACTCAGTTTTTATTCTAAAGATAAAGATTATATTGTTCATGTAAGATAGCATACTTGAAATCTGGTAAATTAATTTTTAATAGATATTTATGTGGAGAATCTTGATTCCCGAACTTTATAAAATAATAAACAGCGTTCGAAATGTTCGTTATGAATTTCAATGTTTTTTTGTAAAAAAAAAAGGTTAGTGGCTTTTATGTAAATTTCTATGTTATAACTCTTTCAAATTAAAGTAATCCAACCATCATGTATGCTAGCTACTTCACCATTTGAAGTACCCTAGATGATAAGGTATAAGATAAAACAGATCAGACTCGATGCCCAATAAAAAGATCATCGTGTGTTGTGTCATTCCAAACATAGTGCATCACATGCGTCACTGCATACATACGCTCTCATCTTTTACAAATGTCTCTTTAAACACGTATCGTAAAGGATTGGTTTATAGTTTATACCTTGACTAGGTAAACTCTTATCCAAGAATAATAATAAAAATTCGGTTAACAAATCAAAGTCATATATAACTAATTGATAGTTATACATTAAAAATGGTAATAACAATAAAACACAGACCCAGCAATCAATTGACATTTGACATCTTAAAAATTGAAAAACGTTAGTTGCTGTACCAATAAACCATAATTATCAAATTATGAATCTAGAAAGTCAAACAAAACATTAACAAATTGAATAAAATTAGCACAAGTAGTCATGCCCTACACTTTGTAGGACAGATCTACCTAATGTGCCTTTGCTTCTGGTTATCTGGTACCAACAACAGAAGTAGATGTTTGCCCCTCCAAATCCTTCACAGACCTGGAAATCTGATCGTTGATCATAGTGCGGCATAGAGGACATGTTGCGTGTGAGTTCAGCCACTTGTCAATGCATTCCGTATGAAACAAATGCTTACACTCCGGTAGTTTCCGCACCATCTCCCCTTCCTCCAAAATACTCAGACAAATTGCGCACTGTGCCCAGCCACCGTCGCTACCACTGCCATGCTTGATATCCCTTTGATATGTATATGTAGGAATTGCAGAAATAGCTGATGGGCTGAGGCCATCATCATGACTCCCAGTGAATAGAAGCTCGTGTATATGCCATCTTGAAGCTTCAAAATTTCGAGCACGGTTGCGAAAGTATCCCTTTATCAAGCGTAATATTATTACGATTAAGAAACCCGTGGCGAAGAAGACCAATAGAACCACGATGAAATTGACCATGTCGTAGCGGCTCCTATTTTGCATATGATCACTTCCCATTAGTCTTCTTAAATTTGCATGTATTGATTATCCATCAAATTACTGTAGACTGAACTTGTACAATTTCCTATATATTCTTCAGTTCAAGGATAAGTTGTCTTGGTTGGCTTATGTATAATTAGGATATCTATGAGATTTCTTACGTAATATTAATATTATATTAAAGGGTAAGCTTATTATCCAAGCAATAAACCGTGTATGACATAAAAAATGGAAGACAATTTGGTAGCTGAAGTAAGCCTCGCCCTATGGTGCTAGCAGCCTTGTCGATCTACCTTATTTTTGAGATTCGTGCCAGATTAAAATTGACAAATCAGATCTCATTCTACTCAGTCACGGGGTATGAATTCCATATAGAGTAATTGAGTTTCAGAACACGTTGTATGAAGTTGCAAAGGAAAAACCTTAAATAAAAAAAAAAATCTATATAATCATTTGAAATTTTCTTAGAAAAGAATCCGAAATAGAAGTTGCAGAAGTTTAAGAATCATTTTTTAATATAATAACAAGAAACCGTTAAAAGAATTCTTAAATATGTCAAGAGTAGTTTAAATTTGGAATTATGGTATGGCAAATAATCAGATTTAGGCTTGAAAGGATATGCCGATGTCGATGCCGATGTCGATTTTGCCGGAGACCGTATGGATAGAAAAAGTACAAGTGGTACATGCCAATTCCTTGGTGGTTCAATTGTATCTTGGTTGAGTCGCAAACAAATCTCGGTTGTTCTTTCCACAACTGAAGCCGAGTATGTAACGGTCGATAGTTGTTGCACATAAATTCTTTGGATGATCAAATTCCTAAATGATTATGAAATTCGCTTCTGCGACGTACCAATTATGTGTGACAACGCTAGTGCCATAATAATATCTAAAAATCCGGTTCTCTATTATAGAACCAAGAACAAAGAAATAAGGCATCATTTATTAGGGATCATATTGAGAAAGGTGAAGTTGAACTCATACATATTGACACCAAAGAATAAATTACCGATATCTTCACAAAACAGTTGAATACTCAACAACACAATGAATTAAGGTTTCAATTTGGCACGCTTGAACTTAGAGAATAAGGCATACAATTTTTCATTTCAAAATAACTCATAACAATCAAAATAGTTCATTTTAAAACACCAATTGAAGATGTTTGGAGGCACTCTTGTAGTGTCTTCTATAAAGCAAGATAATAGGGCATTTACAGGCCTAATACAACACACCAATTAAAGATGTTTGGGGCACTCTAGTAGTGTCTCCAAATTGAAAGCTAATATAACATTTACAACCCTAGTACAACACTCCAATTGATGGCACTTGGAGCACTCTAGCAGTGTTTATATTTGGCAAGATTATAGGACATTTATAACCCTAATACAGCACTCCAATTGATGCTGTTTTGAGCGCTCTAGTAATGTCTCTATATTGCAAGATAACACGACAGTTACAATCCTGATACATCACTCCAATAGAAGATGTTTGGAGCACTCTAGTAGTGTCTTCAGAAGCCAAGATAATAGGGCATTTACAACCCTAATACAACACTCCAATTAAAGGTGTTCCGAGCACTCTTGCGGTGTCTCAATATAACAAGATTATAGGGTATTTACAACTCTAATACAACACTCTAATAGCAGGTGTTAGGAGCACTATTTAAGTGTCCATAGATGGCAAGATAATAGGGTATTTACAACCCTAATACAACACTCCAATCTAAGGTGTTTGGAGCACTCTAGTAGTATCCTTATATGGCAAGATAATAGGGCATTTACAAACCAAATACAACATTCAAATTGAAGGTGTTTGGAGCACTCTAGTAGTATCTCCAGTTGGAAAGATAATAGGGCATTTACAACCTTAATACAACACTCCAACTGATGGTGTTTGGAGCGCTCGGGTAATGTCTCTATATTGCAATATAATAGGGTATTTACAACCCTTATACAAGACTTCAATTGAACGTGTTTCGAGCACTCCAGTAGTGTATCAAGATTGCAAGATAATAGGGCATTTACTACCATAATACAACACTCAAATTAAAGGTGTTTTGAGCACCCTAGTAGTGTCCTTGTATGACAAGATAATAGAACATTTACAACCCTAATACAACACTCTAATTGAACGTGTTTGGAGCACTTTAGTAGTGTCTCCAGATATCAATATAATAGGCCATTTATAACCCTAATACAATACTCCTTTTCTAGGTGTTTGGAGCACTCTAACAGTGTCTCTAGATGGCAAGATAATAGGGTATTTACAACCCTAATACAACACTTGAATTAAAGGTGTTTGGAGCACTCTAGTAGTGTCTCTATATGGCATGAAAATAAGACATTTACTACCCTAATACAGAACTCCAATTGATAGTGTTTGGACCACTCAAGTAATATATGTATATAGCAAGATAATAGGATAATTACAACCATAATACAACACTCCAATTAACCTGTTTGGAGCACTCTAGTAGTGTCTCCAGACAACAAGATAATAAGTCATTTACAACCAAAATACAACACTCCAATTGAAGGTTTTTCGAGCACTCTAATAGTGTCCCTATATGGTAAGAAAATATGGCATTTACAATCCAAGTACAACATTCAAATTGAAGATGTTTGGAGCACTTTTATAGTGTCTATATATGACAAGAAAATAGGACATTTATAACCCTAATACAACACTCCAATTGAAGATGATTCTGGTACTCTTATAGTGCCTCTATACAACAAGATAATAGGGCTTTTACTGCCCTAATACAACACTCCAATTGAAGTTGTTAGGAGCACTTTAGTAGTGTATCCTGATGGCAAGATAATAGGGCATTTACAATCCAAATAAAATACTCAAATTGACGGTGTTTGGAGCACTCTAGTAGTGTCTCCAGATGGCAAGAAAATAGGACTTTTAGAACCCTAATACAGTACTCCAATTGAACGTGTTTGGAGCACTCATATAGTGTCCCCAGATGGCAAGAAAATAGGGCTTTTACAACCCTAATACAACATTCCAATTGATGGTGTTTGGAAAACTCTAGTAGTGTCCCCAGAAGACGAGATAATAGGGCATTTACAACCCAAATAAAACACTCAAATTGAGGTGTTTGGAGCACTCTTGTTGTGTCTCGACATGGCAAGATTATAGGGCATTTACAATCCTAATACAACACTCCTATTGAAGGTGTTTGGAGCACTCTAGTAGTGCCTCCAGATGGCAAAATAATAGGGCATTTACAACCCTAATACAATACTCAAATTAAAGGTGTTTGGAGTACTCTAGTTGACAAGATAATAGGGCATTTACAACCCTAATACATCACTCCAATTGATGGTGTTTGGAGCACTCTAGTAGTGTCTCCAGAAGATAAGATAATAGGGCATTTATAACCCAAATACAACACTCCAATTGAAGGTGTCTGGAACACTCTTGATGTGTCTCTATTTGGCAAGATTATTGGGCATTTATAACCCTAATACAACACTCTAATTAAAGGAGTTTTGAGCACTCTAGTAGTGTCCTTATATGGCAAGGTAATAGGACATTTACAACCCTAATACAACACTCCAATTGATGGTATTTGGAACACTCTAGTAATGTATCTCTGTGAAAAGATAATAGGATATTTACCACCCGAATACAACAATCCAATTGAACGTGTTTGGAGCACTCTAGTAGTGTCTCCAGATATCAATATAATAGGTTGTTATCAACCCTAATACAACACTCCTTTTTAGGTGTTTGGAGCACTCTATAAGTGTCCCCATATTGTGAGATAATATGGCATTTATAACCCTATAATACTCGAATAGAAGGTGTTTGGAGCACTCTAGTAGTTTTCCTATAGGGCAAGAAAATATGACATTTACAACCCTAATATAATACACCAATTGAAGATGTTTGGGGCCACTCTAGTAGTGTCTCTATACGGCAAGATAATGGCACATTTACAGGCCTAATACAACACACCGATTTTAGATGTTTGAAGCACTCTAGTAGTGTCTCCATATGGCAAGATAATAGAGCATTTACAACCCTAATACAACACTCCAATTGATGGCGCTTGGAGCACTCTAGTAGTGTCTATACATGGCAAGATTACAGGGTATTCACAACCCTAATATAGGACTACAATTGATGGTGTTTCGAGCGCTCTAGTAATGTCTCTATATTGCAAGATAATATTGAAGGTCTTTGGAGCACTCTAGTAGTGTCTTTAGAAGGCAAGACAGTAGGGCATTTACAACCCTAATACAACACTCTAATTAAAGATGTTTCGAGCACTCTTGTGGTGTCTCTATACAACAAGATAATAGCGCATTTACAACCCTAATACAACATTGCAATTGAACGTGTTTTGTGCACTCTTGTAGTGACTCCAGATGGCAAAATAATAGGGCATTTACAACTCTCATACAACACTCCAATTGAAGGTTTTTGGAGCAATCTAGTAGTGTCTCTATACGGCAAGATAATAGGGCATTTACAACGCAAATACAACCCTGCAATTGAACGTGTTTTGTGCACTCTTGTAGTGTCTCCAGATGGAAAAATAATAGGGATTTTACAACACTAATACAACACTCCAAATGAAGGTGTTTGGAGCACTCTAGTAGTGTCTCCAGATAGCAATATAATAGGTATTTACAACCCTAATACAACACTACTTTTTTACGTGTTTGGAGCACTGTAGAAGTATCTCCATATTGCGAGATAATAGGGTATTTACAAACCTAATACAATGCTCGAATTGAAGGTGTTTGGAGCATTCTAGTAGTTTCCCTATATGGTAAGAAAATAGGGCATTTACAACC
Organism: Carex pumila; assembly: GCA_033356055.1. Taxonomy (NCBI): domain Eukaryota; kingdom Viridiplantae; phylum Streptophyta; class Magnoliopsida; order Poales; family Cyperaceae; genus Carex; species Carex pumila. The sequence goes on along the minus strand of JARJHM010001165.1, from coordinate 5,992 downwards.
CAAATACAACACACCAATTGAAGATGTTTGGGGGCACTCTAGTAGTATCAGGGCATTGAAATGCCTAATACAACACACCAATTGAAGATGTTTGAAGCACTCCAGTAGTGTCTCCAGCATTTACAACCCTAGTACAACACTCCAATTGATGGCGCTTGAAGCACTCTAGTAATGTCTATATATGGAAAGATTATACGGTATTTACAACCCTAATACAGCACTCCAATTGATGGTGTTTCGAGCGCTCTAGTAATGTCTCTATATTGCAAGATAATACAGTATTTACAATCCTTATACATCAATCCTATTGAAGGTCTTTGGAGCACTCCGGTAGTGTCTTCAGAAGGCAAGATAGTATGGCATTTATAACCTTAATACAATACTCCAATTAAAGTTGTTTCGAGCACTCTTGTGGTGTCTCTATACAACAAGATAATAGGGCATTTACAACCCTAATACAACATTGCAATTGAACGTGTTTTGTGCACTCTTGTAGTGTCTCCAGATGGCAAAATAATAGGGCTTTTACAATCCTAATACAACGCTCTAATTGAACGTGTTTGGAGCACTCTAGTAGTGTCCTTATATGGCAAGATAATATGGTTTTTACAAACTAAATACAACATTCGAATTGAAGGTGTTTGGAGCACTCTAGTAGTTTGGCAAGATAATAAGGCATTTACAAACCTAATACAACACTCCAAATGATGGTGTATGGAGAGCTCGAGTAATGTCTCTATATTGCAATATAATAGGGCACTTACAACCCTTATATAGGACTCCAATTGAAGGAGTTTTGAGCACTCTAGTAGTGTCTTTATATGGCAAGATAATATGTTATTTACAACCCTAATACAACACTCCAATTGATGGTGTTTGGAGCACTCTGATATTGTCTTTATATGGCAAGATAATATGACATTTTCAACCCTAATACAACACTCCAATTGAACGTGTTTGGAGCACTCTAGTAGTGTCTCCATATAGCAATTTAATAGGCCATCTACAACCCTAATACAACACTCCTTTTTTAGGTGTTTGGAGCACTCTAGCCATGTGTCCAGATGGCAAGATAATAGGGTATTTATAACCCTCATACAACACTCGAATTTAAGGTGTATGGAGCACACTAGTACCGTCCCTATATGGCATAGAAATATGGCATTTACTATCCTAATACAACACTCCAATTGATGGTGTTTGGAGTACTCTAGTAATGTATGTATATGGCAAGATAATAGGACAATTACAACCCTAATACAACACTCCAGTTGACCGTGTTTGGAGCACTCTAGTAGTGTCTCCAGATAGCAAGATAATAGGCCATTTACAACTCCAATAAAACACTCCAATTGAAGATATTTCGAGCACTCAAATTGTGTCCCTATATGGCAAGAAAATAGGGCATTTACAACCCCAATACCACATTCGAATTGAAGATGTTTGGAGCACTCTTATTGTGTCTATATATGGCAAGAAAATAGGGCATTTACAACCCTAATACAACACTGCAATTAAAGATGTTTCGGGCACTCTAGTAGTGTCTCCAGATAGCAATATAATAGGCCATTTACTGCCCTAATACAACACTCCTTTTTTTAGGTGTTTGGAGCACTCTAGCTGTGTCTCCAGATGGCAAGATAATAGGGTATTTAGAACCCTCATACAACACTCGAATTTAAGGTGTATGGAGCACTCTAGTAGTGTCCCTATATGGCATGAAAATAGGGCATTTACTACCGAAATACAACATTCGAATTGAAGGTATTTGGAGCACTCTAGTAGTATCTCGTGTTGCCAAGATAAGATGGTATTTGCAACCCAAATACAGCACTCCAATTGATGGTGTTTGGAGCACTCGAGTACTATCTCTATATTGCAAGATAATACGTCATTTATAACCCTAATACAATACTCGAATTGAAGGTGTTTGGAGCACTCTAGTAGTATCTCCAGTAGGCAAGATAATAGGGTATTTACAACCCTAATACAGCACTGCAATTAATGGTGTTTGGAGCACTCTAGTATTGTCTCCATAAGGCAAGATAATAGGGCATTTACAACGTAAATACACCATTCAAATTGAAGGTGTTTGGAGCACTTTTGTTGTGTCCCTATATGGCAAGATCATAGGGCATTTACAACGCTAATACAACACTCAAATTGAAGGTGTTTAGAACACTCTAGTAGTGTCTCCAGATTGCAGGATAATCGGGCATTTAGAACCCTAATACAACACTCCAATTGATGCTGTTTGGAGCACTCTAGTAGTGTCTCAAGAAGGCAAGATAATAGGGCATTTACAACCCAAATACAACACTCTAGTAATAAGGTATTTGCAACCCTTATACAACACTGCAATAGCAGTTGAAGATGTTTCGTGAACTCTTGTGCTGTCTCTATATTGCAACACACCAGTTGAAGATGTTTCGTGAACTCTTGTGTTGTCTCTATATGGCAAGATTATAGGGCATTTAGAACCCTAATACAACACTGCAATAGCAGGTGTTTGGAGCACTATTGAAGTGTCTCCAGATGGCAAGATAATAGGGCATTTACAACCCTAATACAACACACCAATTTACGGTGTTTGGAGCACTCTAGTAGTGTCTCCAGATTGCAAGATAATCGGGTATTTACAACCATAATACAACACTCAAATTTAAGGTGTTTGGAGCAGTCTATTTGTGTCCTTATATAGCAAGATAATACGGTACTTACAAACTAAATACAACATTCGAATCGAAGGTGTTTGGAGCACTCTAGTAGTATCTCTAGTTGGTAAGATAATAGGGCATTTACAACCCTAATACAACACTCGAAATGATAGTGTATGGAGCGCTCGGGTAATGTCTCTATATTAAAATATAACAGGGCATTTACAACCCATATACAAGACTCCAATTGAAGGAGTTTTGGGCACTCTAATAGTGTCCTTATATGGCAAGATAATAGGGCATTTACAACCCTAATACAATACTCCAATTGAACGTGTTAGGAGCGCTCGAATACTATCTCTATATTGATAGATAATAGGGCATTCACAACCCTAATACAATACTCGAATTAAAGGTGTTTGGAGCTCTAGTAGTATCTCTAGTAGGCAAGATAATAGAGTATTTACAACCCTAATACAGCACTCCAATTGATGGTGTTTGGAGCACTCTAGTATTGTCTCCAGAAGGCAAGATAATAGGGCCTTTACAATCCAAATACACCATTCAAATTGAAGGTGTTTGGAGAACTCTTGTTATGTCCCTATATGGCAAGATAATTGGGCATTTACAACCCTAATACAACACTCTAATTGATGGTGTTTGGAGGACTCTAGTAGTGTCTCAAGAAGGCAAGATAATAGAGTATTTATAACACAAATACAACACTCTAGTAATGTCTCTTTATTGGAAGATAATAGGGCATTTGCAACCCTTATGCAACACTCCAATTGAAGGTGTCTCGAGCACTCTTGTGCTATGGCAAGATTATAGGGCATTTAGAACCCTAATACAACACTGCAATAGCAGGTGTTTGGAGCACTATTGAAGTGTCTCCAGATGGCTAGATAATAGGGTATTTACAACCCTAATACAACACACCAATTTAAGGTGTTTGGAGCACTCTAGTAGTGTCTCCAGATTGCAAGATAATCGGGTATTTACAACTATAATACAACACTCATATTGAAGATGTTTGGAGCACTCTTAAAGTGCCTCTATACAGCAATATAATAGGGCATTTACAACCCTGATACAACGCTCTAATTCAAGGTGTTTGGGCCACTCTAGTAATATCTCCAGTTTGTAAGATAATAGGGCATTTACAACCCTAATTCAATAATCTAATTGATGTTGTTTGGAGTGCTCTAGTAATGTCTCTTTATTGCAAGATAATAGGGCATTTGCAACCCTTATACAACACTCCATTTGAAGGTGTTTCGAGCACTCTTGTGGTGTCTCTATATGGCAAGATTATAGGGCATTTAGAACCCTAATACAACACTCCAATAGCAGGTGTATGGAGCACTATTGAAGAGTCTCCAAATGGCAAGATAAATAGGGTATTTGCAACCCTAAACCCTAATACAACACTCCAATTTAAGGTGTTTGGAGCACTCTAATTTGTGTCCTTATATAGCAAGATAATATGGTATTTGCAAACTAAATACAACATTTGAATCGAAGGTTTTTGGAGCACTCTAGTAGTATCTCCAGTTGGCCAGATAATACGACATTTACAACACTCGAAATGATGGTGTATGGAGCGCTCGGGTAATGTTTCTATATTGCAATATAATAGGGCATTTACAACCCTTATACAAGATTCCAATTGAAGGAGTTTTGGGCAGTCTAGTAGTGTCCTTATATGGCAAGATAATAGAGAATTTACAACCCTAATACAATACTCCAATTGAACGTGTTTGGAGCGCTCGAGTACTATCTCTATATTACAAGGTAATAGGGCATTTACAGCCCTTATACAATACTCGAATTGAAGGTGTTTGGCGCACTCTAGTAGTATCTCCAGTAGGCAAGATAATAGGGTATTTACAACCGTCCAATTGATGGTGTTTGGAGCACTCTAGTATTGTCTCCAGAAGGCAAGATAATAGGGCATTTACAAACTAAATACACCATTCAAATTGAAGGTGTTTGGAGCACTCTTGTTGTGTCGCTATATGGCAAGATTATAGGGCATTTAGAACCCTAATACAACACTCCAATAGCAGGTGTATGGTGCACTATTGAAGAGTCTCCAAATGGCAAGATAATAGGGTATTTACAACCCTAAACCCTAATACAACACTCCAATTTAAGGTGTTTCTAGCACTCTAATTGTGTCCTTATATAGCAAGATAATATGGTATTTACAAACTAAATACAACATTCGAATCGAAGGTGTTTGGAGCACTCTAGTAGTATCTCTAGTTGGTAAGATAATAGGGCATTTACAACTTTAATACAGCCCTAATACAGCACTCCAAATGATGGTGTATGGAGTACTCGGGTAATGTCTCTATATTGCAATATAATAGGACATTTACAACCCTTAGACAAGACTACAATTGAAGGAGTTTTGGGCACTCTAGTAGTGTCCTTATATGGAAAGATAATAGGGCATTTAGAACCCTAATACAACACTCCAATTGAACATGTTTGGAGCACTCTAGTAGTGTCTCTAGATTGCAATATAATAGGCCGTTTCTAACCCTAATACAACACTCCTTTTTTAGATGTTTGGAGCACTCTAGCTGTGTCTCCAAATGGCAAGTTAAAAGGGTATTTACAAACCTAATACAACACTCCAATTGAAGGTGTTTGGAACACTCTAGTAGTATCTCGTGTTGGCAATATAATATGGTATTTATAACCCTAAAATAGCACTCCAATTGATGATGTTTGGAGCGCTCGAGTAATGTATCTATATTGCAAGATAATAGGTCATTTACAACCATAAGAAAATACTCGAAGTGAAGGTGTTTGGAGCACCCTAGTAGTATCTCTAGTAGGCAAGATAATAGGACATTTACAACCTTAATACAACACTCTAATTGATGGTGTTTGGAGCGCTCTAGTAATGTCTTTTTATTTCAAGATAATAGGGAATTTGCAACCTTTATACAACACTCCAATTGAATGTTTTTCGAGCACTCTTGTGGTGTCTCTATATGGCAAGATTATAGGGCATTTAGAACCCTAATACAACACTCCAATAGCAGGTGTTTGGAGAAGTATTATTGTGTGTCTTTATGGCAAGATTATAATGGATTTACAACCCTAATACAACAATCCAATAGAAGGTGTTTGGCGCACTCTAGTAGTGCCCTTACATGGCAAGATAATAGGGCATTTACAACCCAAATATAACATTCGAATTGAAGGTAATTGGAGCACTCTAGTATTATCTCATGTTGGCATGATAATATGTTATTTACAACCCTAATACAGCACTCCAATTGATGGTCTTTCGATAGCTCGAGTACTGTCTCTATATT